>JADBJO010000766.1:120000-125000 GCA_016801955.1 Conus betulinus | reverse complement strand
AGAATTGGGAACTGGAACAAATCCCGGCCGGGCGGCAAGAAGAAACCTCAACTTGCAGCCGAAGAAGGTGGACCTCAAGGACTGAGGCAGTTACCGAGGGATCCTGCTCCTATCAGTGCCTGGCAAAGTGTGGAACAGACTCCTGTCAGAGAGAAGGAACGAGGCAGTTGACTCCAAGCTCCGAATCCAGCAAGCAGGTTTCCGCAGAAGCACCTCCTTTACAGACTGATCGCCAGGCAGTGCTTCATCATGAAGCAGTCACTGGAGTTTCCAGAATTGCCCTCTTGTACATTGACTTCATAGACTGTGAGAAGGCGTTCTACATCGTGGACAGAGGCACGCTATTGGTTCTGTTAAGGCTCTGTGGAGTATCCGAGAAGTTTCTCTGGACAATGCTTGGTGTCACTCTCACTGGGGAACCTGGATCAGTGGTATGGGAGAGTGCCACTTGAGTAGGAAGTATGGTGAAGGGGGAGAGGGGTATGGAAGCTAAACCAGCAAAGAAGATCGTGTGTATGCACACGAACACGTTTCCTTGTTTAACTCGGCTTACGTTTCCTTAGTTAACTCGCTTCAGGTGTTAGCAAACCTTCTGGCCAAAAATCCACGTTCAGAAACGATGCGGACTTCTCATGTTATTTCTCTAATGCATTTCGAGTTTGGCAGCGATCAATTTTTCATGTGGATCACTTAGCGGGGACGTGAAAGACAGATGATAGGTTTTTCATTTACACCAGTGTCCGTGGGAGTCAACGGGTCATGGGCATAAAGTATCGCCATCCAAATGTAATCAAGGAGAGGGAGAGTTTGGAGATGGGGAGGGGTGGTGGCGATACGAGGTGGGGAAAGAATGAATAAAAGAGCAAGAACCAAAATTTTATTATACAGTATTGAAACATGTAGAGTGTTTCTTAATCTTGTTCCAGCCCTTGTTGTTCTCAGATGACGTAACATTTTCACACACACACACACACACACACACACACACACACACACACACACACACACACACACACACACACACACACACATTACACACACACACACACACACACACACACACACACACACACACACACACACACACACACACACACACACACACACACACACACACACACACACACACACACACACACACACACACACACACACACACACACACACACACATACGCGCGCGCGCGCGCGCGCGCGCGCGCGCGCGCGCGCGCGTGCGCACGCACGCATGCACGCACACTCGCGCTCCAAATACATCAGAAATAATATCTGCACTGGCACTGAGAGAGCCAGACAGACAGACAGACAAACAGACAGAGGTAGAGACAGAAACAGAGAGGCACAGAGACAGACACAGATGGTGTGAAACGGGGAGAAGGTAGAAAGAGGCAGAGAGAAGAGGAAGGGGGGGGGTGCGACGAAGGAGAGAGAGAGAGAGAGAGAGAGAGAGAGAGAGAGAGAGAGAGAGAGAGAGAGAGAGAGAGAGAGAGAGAGACAGAGAGAGAGAGTACAATGCACCAGAGACACTATCAACCAAAACACTATCAATCTCCCATCCGCTTTCGAACTGTCAGACCCAGGTTCTCTCCTAACAAAACTCGGGCTAGGGTACTGGGTTTTTTTTCTTCCTTCTTCTTCTTCTTCTTCTTCTTCTTCTTCCGCCATGCTAAGTCACGAGTCAGGCGGCAGCCAATCAGGCTCGACATATGTCATCGTCGTCATGGCGTCATAAGCTGGCCTTCTTGACGAGGTTTCAACGACAGTGGAACGAAAGCGGAAACGACAACACGGACAAGGAAAACACGAAGGGAAATTAGTTTTGTTTTCCTCGGAGAGTCATTCAGGTGTCCTTAATCAAGGTAAGATAAGATAAGATAAGATAAGATAAGAGATAATATAAGTAAGGTAAGGTAAGGTAAGGTAAGGTAAGGTAAGATAAGGAACACTTTATTATCTCATCATAAGAAAGTTGGTCAGGTGCATTTCACACACACAAAAAAAAACAACACGTACGCTAGAAACCGACGAAACACAAAAACATAATAAAAGTATCAACGTCACAGAACACAACCATTTCATAAACTCATTGCACTTTATATTATGCATAATATCGTTTATATGGCACATTCATAAATAATCACATCATTTACATTGTATATTATCAAGAAAAATTCACAACGAAAAAATGTTTATAAATGTAAAGAGACTAATTTAACGATTAAATCAAACAGATTTGTGTATAAATGATATTATATGACACATTTACAGCCCCACAAATACACCCATGCACATACACAAGTTTGCACAAACATCCCCACACTCACAGACTGGTATCCATCCATCCCTGCGCACCCCACACACACGTGCACGCCCTCGCGCGCGCGCGCACATGCGCATACAACACACACACACACACACACACACACACACACACACACACACACACACACACACACACACACACACACATGCATATAAACACAAACATACACACACACACGTGTACACGCATGCGCACACAAACATGCACATGCGCACTCTCACCTAATACAATTCAGAATTCATAGGTCAAAAACAAGTTTTGCTTGATAAAGGTTCTGATTTAAAAGATATCGGATTGACCGGGGAATAAAAGTTTTTGGAGCTCTTGTTTTCACTCTCAAGGAATCGATCTGTGGCAGGCGGGGCGGACATCAGGCTGACCCTTCAACTGAAGCAGGTATCACAAAGGCTGGATGAACATGAAATAAAAAAAAAACAGAGGAACATAAAGCATAGTAAATACCTTATAGGGAACACAAAGCTTGGACACAACAGATGAACCCAAAGCTCAGAATACAGCAGAGGAAACCGCTAAGCTTGGAAAGAAAAAAAAACAAACAGTAGGTTAAAGCATAGAAAACAACAGAAGATCAGAAAAGTTAAACACCAACACAGGAGCACAAAGTTTAGAATACAACAGAGGAACAGAAATCACTGGAATTAATAGAGAATTCCAAATTACGAAATACAACGGAAGAACAGAAAGCAAGGAAACATCGTAGAAACACAAATAACGGGAGAGGGGGGAAAAAGGTCACAAAACGCACAAAAAAACCTAACGGAGGAACACAAAGTATTGTAAATAGCACACGAACACCAGCTTAGAAAACAATACAGATGCACAAAGCATAGAAACTAGGGCAGGGACATAAAGCCTGGAAACAACACAAAACAGACTGCATAGAAAGTAGTGCAGGTTCTCAAAGTATGAAAATTGCGCCGCTTTGTAAAGCAGAGAATATAACACAGTAATACTGACGGCAGAGAAGAGCAGAGGAATTTAGAAGGAAAAAAAAAAGAAAAGAAAATGGCGCGAGAGAGGGAGATCGTTTATTTTGTGTTGGCCAGTGGAGTGTTGGTGCTAGTTAGTACCAGGTAGTCTAGTGGTAGAGCATCTCTTTTTTCTTTTTTTTTTTTTCTTTTCTTTGTCATTGTCTTTCGTCCTGTTTTCCCCTCATCTTTCTTCAGTGTCGTCCATTCTTTCTTTCTTTTTCTTTCTTTCTCTGCCTGTTGTTCTCTTCACCTCAGTATTGTACCACAAAGTCTTAAGGGCGCAATCCCGTTTGTACGTTTACTGTTACGGATTCGGCACAAATCGCGCAAGTGGAAATGGAGAGGGTATGACTTCATATGTGTGAATTACGGACACGTCTATGTTGACCGGAGTATGTAACGAATGATGCCATACCAAACGGGTTAACGGATGGGCGTGTTGATCGTTCTCATCATTTCTCGTGACTTTTCGTGCCATTGGTTGACACTGGAAAGTCGCTATGGAACTAGGGCGTGGGGGAGGGGAGGGAGGGGGGGGGGGGCAGATGCTTAAGGTCAGTAATCTGGCAACAGCTGAGACAGAGCAGCCCATAAAACAGGTGAGAGAAAGCATGGCTTTAAACGACCAGAGCTTGGAGGACTACAACAATGTTAGTCCCATTTATTTCGAAAATATGGGATTACACATCTGTATAAATTGGGAATGATTGTGAGTGGAGTGGTGCCAGGACAGAAAGGAAGGGAAGGCAATGAACAGTTGTCTATGTCACACGGAGGCAAAGCAGCACGGCATCACCGCCAGTCTGCAGCACAAACACATCTGGAGTACAGTGTGACAGGTGCCCTGACCATACACACAGACAAATGAAATCGCGCCTTTCCACTCTTTTCTTTCCACACTGGTAACGATTCATACAAGATGTCTGTTGTAAACTGGCAACTAGATAGACATACTGTCAGCCCAATACACAGCGGACCAATGGCTGTCCTTTCTGCAGTGTCTGTTTGCCTATGTAGCCTTTCCATGCACTGTGGTGTTTATCGTTTATTTTGCACCGTTTTTCTAACATGGCCGTGATGTCTAGACGGAGTCACTGGCGCCATCAGCACGGTTCAGTTCCATCTTCCTTAAGGGTGCCAATAGTTCAGCTGTCATGTTGGGAATCGATGTCAATACTGTGTGAATAGCTCTGTTGTGTCTGTTACCGATTTAGGGAGAGGAGTGTTTTTGTCTGTGTGGTGACAGACCTAAAATGGGGATTGTAGCGTTGGCTGGGCCATAGAAATGCTGAAACTGAAATCGAGATGTTTGAGTGAATGCCTTATGTTTGTCCATCGAGACGACGAAGACCAGTCTTCCTGGGATCGGGGGTGAGTACATAGATAGCTGGTCAGGCCGATCTGCGCCCGGAAAGACCTATCACAGTATAGACAGGGGATGGTGGCGGCAGTTGGAGATCTGTTGGCGCTGGTCTTCCTGATCATCCTGCGCTGCTCAGCTGCAGCAATTCCGTTACATTCATAGGTTTCTGCACCTTTGCGGACAACTGATCGCCACCCGTCTCTGTTCTGGGCAGTCTGCTCCCATGTTGTGTGGCTGATGTTGAAGGCCTTCAGGGAAGATTTGAGGTTGTCTTTGAAACGTTTTTTCTGGCCTCCATGAGAGCGTTTTCCTTGTTGTAGTTC
>JADBJO010000766.1:102500-115000 GCA_016801955.1 Conus betulinus | reverse complement strand
TTTGTTGGAAACTGGCATGCGGACCAGTTGACTTATATGGGACAGTTTCCTGTGTAATCAGCATACTAATTAATTCATTCAAGGGAGCGGTATAATCTAACAGTAAAAGAAAACAAACAAGATTCCTGAAATCAAAAAATGGACCATTCTATGCCACGCATGGACTGGATATCAGACAACCTGTCTGATGCGTTCAAAATATTTGAACAAAATTAAAATTAAATTATATTTGAAAGCAAAGAAAATCACTGACAAGGAGGAGATAGTAACTCACATACTCCTACAAGTGGGAGAGGAAGGCCTACGGCGATACAATGCCTGGACTTTAACCGATGGTGAGAAAAAAGACCCAGAGATTATCCTCCAGAAATTCAAAGAACAGCTTGAGCCAGCAGAAAATTTCCGTGTGAGTAGACTAAAACTCATGGGACTCAGACAAGCAAGCAGAGAATCCTTAGATGATTTTGTAAACAGAGCAAAGTTGCAAGCTAAGAAATGCGACTTTCGAGAAGGAGAAGAAGATGAGCGCATCCTTGAACTGATAACAGCAGGAACACCTGATGATGACTTCAGGAAAGCTATTCTCTCCAAAGACAAAAACTTCAAATTGAAAGATGCACTCGTATTAGGCAGAACGTATGAAGCCACAACAGCACATGTAAAACAGTTACATGACATGCAACAAAAAGAAATGGAGGTAGATGGAATACAAAACCCGTATGCTGCATGCAACAATTGTGGAGGTAGACACAAACCGAGAACATGCCCAGCATTTGGAACAAAATGTAATAAATGTGGGAAACTCAACCACTGGGCAAAAGCATGTAGATCAGGAATGAGAGAAGCCTACAAAAGACAACACGGAGGTGGACAACAAGAGAGAAGGTTGCAGCGAAAAGTTCATGATGTGGAGCACAATGATGAACTTGCAGAAGATTTTGGAATGCTATCATTCAATGACATACAAATATCCTCTGTGAAGTCAAGAGATGAGGCTTTCGTCACACTCAATGTAAAGTTGTCATCTCGTCCTGGTGTCCATAATCTTGGCCTAAAAGTGGACACTGGCGCTCAAGGGAATACCCTTCCACTCAGGCTATTTAAGCAAATGTTTCCTGATCGCACCACAAAAGATGGAAAACCTGTAAGGGAAATCGCAAGAACAGCGAGCCAGGTGAGATTGACAGCCTATAACGGGACTAGCATACCGTGCTATGGTATTACTTCGATACCCTGTCAATTCAAAACATCTGCATGGGAACAAACAAAATTCTACATTGTGAATGTTGCAGGCCCTGCAGTAATTGGCCTTCCATCGTGTGAAAGTCTGAAAGTGGACAATGAAAGTCTGAAAATGTGACAATGAACTGCAATGTCAATGCTAAATGCATTGATCAGCACAGTATGAATGACAACCATCAAGATATCAACAATGTGAATGATCTCATACAACAATACCCAGGACAGTTTGACAAAATAGGAGAATTTCCTGGGAAGTCAAACTTTTCACGGACCCTGATGTTCAGCCACATATTGATGCCCCTCGAAAAACTCCAATTGCACTCAAAGACGCCATCAAAGCCAAGCTGGACCAAATGGAACAGGATGGTGTCATCAGAAAAGTGACAGAACCCACTGATTGGGTTTCCAGCCTTGCATACTCCCATAAGAAAAGCGGAGAGATACGCATCTGTCTGGACCCAAGACATCTGAATAAAGCCCTCAAACGACCCCATCACAAAGTTCCTACAACAGAAGAACTGACTCACCCGTTCAGAGGAGCCAAAGTGTTCTCAAAACTTGATGCTAAATCAGGATACTGGGCTGTAAAACTGGACAAAGAATCCACAGCTGCTAACAACATTCCAGTCACCTTTTGGAAGGTACTGTTTCCAAAGACTTCCCTTTGGACTATCGGTGTCTCAAGACATTTTTCAGCTAAAAATGGACCAGATCCTGGACCAAGTTGAAGGAGCTGTTGGCATAACGGATGACATTGTTGTTTATGCAACATCAGATGAAGAACATGAAAGTCATTCGAAACTTGATGGAGGTTGCAAAAAAGAGGTCTAATGTTCAACTCAGAAAAATGTGACATTAAAACTATCACATCACATTTCTTTGGCATGAAATATACAGCCAACGGTGTGCTTCCAGATCCAGATAAAGTCAATGACTTGAAAAACATGCAATCACCCACTTCAAAAAAAGGAACTACAAGAGTTCTTAGGCTTCATTCAATATCTCTCACCCTTCATCGAGAATCTCGCTGAGAAGTCTTCAATGTTACGCGCGCTCTCTTCTCAAAGAAGATGCAGCATTCTTATGGGAGACACATCATGAAGACTGTTTTCAGAAACTGAAACAAACAATATCTGAAGAGTCGACATTACAGTATTTCGACACTCAAATGGAACCCATTCTTCAGGTTGATGCTAGCATCAAAGGACTTGGAGCAAGCGTCACACAAGGCGGACTACCAGTTGCCTATGCCTCGAAGTCGCTGTCTGACACGGAAACGCGATACGCATGCATAGAACGGGAAATGCTAGCAATCGTCTATGGTGTACAGAGATTTCATACGTACCTCTATGGTCGGAAATTCATGATATTGACTGATCACAAACCCCTTGTGATGATTTTCCAAAAACCACTGACTCAGGCACCACCACGGCTGCAACGGATGATGCTAAAACTGCAAGGATATCAGTTTGAGGTGAAATACAAACCAGGCAAAGAAATGACATTAGCTGACACTCTATCAAGATTGCCAAATAAGAAAAACAGTGAAACAATAGATCTGGATGTGAGAGTAGATATTGTTGGATTTTCTCAAGAACGCATCAAAACTATCAGAGAAGAAACCAAAGCTGATCCTGCTCTCATTGCCCTAGCAGAGATGATTATCAGTGGATGGCCTGAAAACATCAAGGATGTTCCTGAGAATATCCGGACCTATTGGGCGTTCAGGGATGAAATATCCATAGAAAATGGACTCATTTTGAAAGGATCTAGAATAATCATTCCAGTCAGTCAGAAGGAAGTTATTCTTGACCAACTGCACTATGCACATCAGGGTGTAGAAAAGACCACCCTGAGAGCCAAAGGGTCAGTATACTGGAACAACATCAATAAAGACATTGAGTCCCTCATCAAGAGATGTCCTATATGCCAGGAACATCAACCATCTCAGCAAAAAGAGGAAATGATTCCACATGAAATACCCCAACGACCTTGGGAAACTCTTGGAGCAGATCTCTTTCATTTTGAGGGATCAGAATACCTGTTAGTTGCTGACTACTACAGCAAATACTTCATAGTCCGCAAACTTGGACAGGACACTGGGAGTAGCGCGATAGTCAAGGCTATGAGGCAAATATTTGCTGAACATGGAATTCCATCAAAAGTCATGAGTGACAATGGACCTCAGTTTAGTGCTGAGGCATTTGCCCGTTTTGCAAAACAATGGAACTTTGTCCACGTCACCTCTTCACCCCGATACCCAAGATCCACGGATTTATTGAGCGTCATGTCAAGACCGTGAAAGATACATTAGCCAAGTCTATTGAGGCCAACACTGACCCTGAACTCGCATTGCTTTGCCTCAGGAAAACACCCATTTCTGCACATCTTCCAAGCTCCATTGAAATTATGACTGGCAGAAAAGCAAAAGCGAACCTTCCCACCAGTCTTGCCCACAAAACCACAACATTATTAGACCATGAAAGGATTCATGAAGAACTACAGCGTCGACAAGAAAACCAAAAGAGATACTTTGACAAATCAGCCACTTACCTGCCTCCACTCATTCCCGGGCAGAAAATCCGTGTCCAGAACAACAAAGAAAAATGGAAAGAGGGAACTGTTGTCGGGAAATGCACAGAGCCAAGGTCTTTTGTGATTGAGAAACCCACAGGACAATTGATGAGGCGAAATCGACTCCACATACGTCAGATTCCTCAGAGTGTACCAGTTCAAGAAAAAGAACCTCAGGAGGCTGAAAAAACAACCAGTCAAATACCCACTCCAGTGAACCCACTACCACCACCCCCCACATTTAACAGTGACCCTTGTATAAGCCCACCATCACCAGTCACTCCACCACCAAACAACTACCCCCAAATCACAAGAACCACATGAGGACAGGCATTATACACTACCAGAAGTGGTCGACTTGTGCGACCACCAAAAAAAACTGAGCTTATAGAAATTCCCAATGATACTTGGATCTGTCCTTATAATTTATTGAAATTTCTTAATTTGCTTAAGTGTGTGAAAACAAGTTCAGAGACTCGGGTGAAAGATCCCGCTCCTCTATGAATATAAAGTTAAATTCAGAGACTCGGGTGAAAGACCCTGCTCCTCTGTGAATATATGATATGGTAATATGCACAAAATAATTTTTATCAATATAGACGTACATTGATAAAAGTAGTCCCCAGGTCCGGTTTCTTTTTTTTTTTAAGAGGGGAGATGTAGCAATGATAACTAGCAGACGACATCGAGACCATTTACATGTATTGCGCATGTGCCATGACACATAAATGTATTACCCATAACTCCCGGCAACTGTGGTTCTTTCTAGTTACAAGTACACAACGTACAGCACGAAATGAAGTCTGTCATTTACTTAAGCTTGAATGCGTGAATCTGTTATTGTTGAACTCGCCACATACTACAGATGTTGTGCGTGCGTTCACAGACGGAACCTCGATTTAGAGTCTCATTCGAAGGACTGTATGGGGAATGGAGTCAGAACCAATGTTAACTCCGAGGGAAGAATCCCCCTGTACCGAAATTCGAACCCGCAACCCCAGGATCACGAGTCCGGCGCTCTACCAACTGAGCTATTCCGGACCCCATTATCATGTATGAAGCTGGTGTGTGTGTGTGTGTGTGTGTGTGTGTGTGTGTGTGTGTGTGTGTGTGAATTTTCTTTTCTTTAATGAAAAATGTTGCCATTCTGTTCATAATGTTTTCTTAAATGTCAGTACAACCACAGGTCAGTCTAACAATGGATTGGTTTCAGTCAGGCAGTATGAAGCTGGAAACATTTCATACAATACACCATACAATCCAACACAGTCTTATAAAGTTCTTTGCTACCATTGTTCATTACCTGAACTCGTCCGACGATTTGACTGGCATGACAGTGCGTGGTGTCCCTAACAGGACTCTTGTGTGGTGTCCCTAACAGGACCTGTGTGGTGTCCCTAACAGGACTCTGTGTGGTGTCCCTAACAGGACTCTGTGTGGTGTCCCTAACAGGTCTTTTTTCTTGTTGTAAAACGACTGTTTTCCTTTGCTTTGCTTTGCTTGATTCAACGTCTTTCGACAACCAGTGTTTTTAAAAAATCATAAAATTGTTTGACAACGTCGGTGGTATAAAAACAGTTATCATATAGCGGGTATGTCCCTATCCACCCGTCCCTTTCCCACAGGGGAAAAAATAACAATTTCTACTTCTTAAGCTTTCAATGAATGAAGAGAATCGTCTCAAGGAGACCCCAAAGAAGAAATCTTGCTGTAGTGAAAAGAAGAGAAGGGTTATCAATAATGGCTTTGAAATTATATTCGGAATAGCTGTTGACACAGGAACATATGGTATTATCAATATGTTTAACATTTTCACGCGTAAAGATGTTTGATCTGTAACATAAAGTTAGGATTTCTAGCGAGTCATACCTAATTATGATTCCAGACCAAAAAGAGTCTTGAGTGTCAGACATGACTTTGTAGTAGTTTTACAGACATGTTTTTTAAAGTCATCACCCCTCTTTCACAGATCTTTATGTTTACACAGCTACAACATTCCTTGCACTTCTTTCCGCCATTCTGTCTGCTAATCCATTCGCTGGAACATGACCGTGAGACAGCACTCGGCAAAAGGTTACTCCCGAACCCTTCAGAATGAGGAAAAACAACAAGATGTTGAAATTCCATTGAAAGGTCAACTCTTTCCTAAGGTGTCGTTTATTTTTAGTGAGAGTGGAACGGATCTGGAATCAACGCAAAAAAAAAAAAAAAAAGAATTTGAAATAAATTCATAGGAAGGTTTGCAATATATCACAATTCCATGAGGATAGCCACAAGTTCTGCGGTGAAAACGGGATGATGGGATGTTACGTGTGCGCAGGATGTCATGCGTGCGTTCACACAAGGAACCTCATTTAATCGTCTCATTCGAAGGATTTTCCGGGAAATGGAATCAGAACCAGTGTTAACTCCGAGGGAAAGAACACACACACACACACACACACCCCCCCTTCCCCCCCCCCCCCCCCCCCCCCCCCTCGCCTCCCCCCCCCCCCCCCCCCCCCCCCTCCCCTCTGCCCGGCAGAGATCGGAACCGCATCACGAGGATCTGGTGTTCTACCAACTGAGCTATTCTGGCTCCGAGGTTTTGCAAAAGAAAAGGTTTTCACACACATTAGCCAGTTCCGTATGTTACTGAATAAATTAATTGTCGCTAAACGGAACATGAGTTTGAAAACAGAAAACAGGACATGAGCTTGAAAACAGAACAGCTGTAGCTATAGTTTTCATCACGGTAGTTGAAGATGTGTTCTATCTTTTTTATTTTAACAGCTCTTCAGAGGACTACCATGTCATCGTTTATCATATGAGCAAAACCGGTTTACGTAATTAAACATCTTAGACTGTTTACGGACTGGAATTTATACTGAAGTTTTTTGTATTAGTAGCTAGGTTGATATGCGCGGATATTGTGTGTTTTTGGTGTCGAATGTTTAAAAAGTCCATGATTTATATACTAGAGTAACTGCTCTTGTTTTCGGGTTCTTTTTTATGTTTACATGATGGTGACCGTTTGCTCGCCGGCCTTTAGTTGTTCTTATTGTTATGTGCTGCTGTTGTTGTTGTGTTGTTGTTGTTGTTGTTGTTGTTCTCGTTCTTGTTTTTGGTTTTTGTTTTGTGTGTGTGTGTGTGTGTGTGTGTGTGTGTGTGTGTGTGTGTGTGTGTAGTTCTCGTTGTTGTTGATGTTGTTGTCGTTGTTGTCGTTGGTGTTGCTGTCTTGTTTGCCATGGCCTAGTACAAGCATTATTCCTACTCCGCTCATTCTGACCGTCTCATGCACAGCTGTACCCGAAGTTTTCCAGTCACAGCCCCAGCGCCAGCAGCCTATAGGGAGCAACCAGTACCGGGTTGCCATGTCATTGTCCTTTATTGAAAAAAGGGGGTGGGGAGGGACGAATCATCATTATTTATTTGTTCACAGTCGCGTGGAGTCAGTCCACAACATGCAGACGGACATTCTTGGCGGTAGTGCCGAAGGCTCGGTTAGGGACGCCACACACGTGGCAATAAGCAACCGGGTTGGCTGGGTCGGCAGCTTGGGAAAGTTAATCGAGTGATGGATGTGCGGTGAAAGAGAGACAGGAAAGTCAGTAATCTCCATTGCGCCAGCAGCTGTCTTTTGGGGACTAATTGATAAAGAAAAGTTTGCAAGTGGCGGAATTCTCTATGTTGTTACTGCTGTTGTATTTTGTCTTGTTAGTTTTTGTGCTTTTTTTCTGTTTTCCTCCTTCAACATGTACACGTGTGTTATCATTGTAACTGGCGAATAATGAACGTAGAGAGAGAGAGAGAGAGAGAGAGAGAGAGAGAGAGAGAGAGAGAGAGAGAAGAGGAAGAGAGGGAGGAGGAGGGGAGAGAGAGAGAGGGTGGCGGTCCTTAATCAGTTTCCGTCTGCACTTCTGTGAGTTAAAAAAAAAAAAAAAAAAAAAAAAAAAAACGGGCAGTTTCATTTAATCCTGCTGTACATTGTTCAGATGGTTCAAAACTTTCTGTTTAGTGATCTAGGCCCATTATCAGGATATAGACAAGACTAATGAACATAACAGATGCGCAGTCCTGTATGAATTCAACCGCGTCTATGTTGTGAGCTGCATTTTAAGCCTCTCTTTCCTTTAAAGCACCAGTGGTCACAACCAAATAAATACCATAAGTGCTCGCGAACATGATTGTTTATTTGTAAGAGAGAGAGACAGAGACAGGGACAATGAGGGAGGGAGACAGAGACAGAGACACAGAGACAGAAACTCGGAGACAGAGACACAGAGAGACAGAAACTCAGAGAGAGAGAGAGATTGCTTGTGCGCTCACGCACATGCAAACGGACATTCTTGGCGGTAGTGCGCGCGTGTGTGTGTGTGTGTGTGTGTGTGTGTGTGTGTGTGTGTGTGTGTGAATAAAACTCTTGTGTGTTAGCGTCCACTCACAGGAAGCAAAGCGCAGTAACTCAGCTTCAGTCTGATTACCTGTCGGAAAGTCCCAGAGTTTTTCGTCCTTGCTGAGAAACAGGAGCAATCTGTGCGCTGTTCAATCGTGATCCCAGATCGCACTGGAAATAGCTGCTCAGCTAATGTTCACGTCCAACAGCTGTTTCGTCATCACCTTCTGTTGTGTAGTCACGTGGACATCGCCAGTCTCTGTTTCGCCGAGGTGATTTCACTCGGTAACTTTGAGGGGAGACGATCGAGATCCCCGACTCCACAGTCTGCTGCACCCCCTTCTCCACTCTCTCTCTCTCACTTCCTCGCTCCATCCCCCCCTCCACCCCCCCCCCCCCCCCCCCCCCCCCCCCCCCTTCTTTGCTGCTCCTTCTCGTCACCCACCTAAAACGTCAGGAAAAATGTGTTCTATATCCCAGCCCGTGAGGTCTATTATTAGGACATACAAAAGATTGCTGAACACTGAATCACTGAAAACTTGGCCGGTGTCAAGAATGCCAAGCCGCACATAATTCCTTGGTTTGTAATGCAGGGTCATTTCACTATCATCGGGTTACACGAGGGGTCGGGGATCCCTTCTCTCTCTCTCTCTCTCTCTCTCTCTCTCTCTCTCTCTCTCTCTCTCTCTCTCTCTCTCTCTCTCTCTCTCTCCATATAACATTATCTTTGCATGTCCCATGCTTTTCATATGTTTTCGCTTTCATTATAGACCCCCCTAAAGTGCTAGGACCGAATGCAAATCAAAGCGTATCAAGTATCTTCGTAAAATTTAAAGAATTCTCTCTCTCTCTCTCTCTCTCTCTCTCTCTCTCTCTCTCTCTCTCTCTCTCTCTCTCTCTCTCTCTCTCTCTCGTGAAGGACACCATTTCTGGCATCGTTACCAATATTATTCTTCCCTTTCTCCGTGCCCCAAGCTGCGAAATGTTCTCAGCTGCAAATGGACCGCTCTCATGCCACTAAGCCTCTTGGCAACAGCCATTGCTGTCCTGAGCAATATTACAATAATAACCACCACCGCGGCAGGGATCGCTTCCCCTTCTTTCAGAAAGCTGAGTAACCGCCCGTTCACATGGGACGGCATTCTGGTAGGCCCCTGCGGTTCTCTTCCGCCATTTGTATCCCTTGAGTGGTGTTTTTCTCCACAGGGCTTCCTGCATTAGGTTGTGTAGATTGTCAAGCGAGTCATGAATTAGGAATATTATAGCTGGCAACGCCAAGATTGTCTATCCCATAATCCTAGGTGCACGGACCACCGCACCGCTACCACCCCCCCTCCACTCCCTCCCCCCCCCCCCCCCCCCCCCCCCCCCCCCCCTTTTTTTTTTTTTTTTTCAACGAAATATTTTTCAACATCCAGGCGATCATGGTGCCAAATTCGGCTTCACCAGAATTATTTAAAATGGGGGTGATAAATGACAAACATTATGGCCGACAGCGTCAGGATTGTCCGTCCTTGAATTCTGAACCCGTGCATTTTGGGGCGTTCAGGTTTAACGTTAACGCTCACCATGGAGCAATCTGGCTGAAGGAGAAGCACCCCCGGAGAGGAGAGTTGGAATGACACGGAGGTGGGAGGGGAAGGTGGAGGGACGGGTAGGGAAGGAGGATGCAGGATGGGCGCTCAGAGGATGGTGCTGACCATTATGAGCTTGGTGCTGTGCAAACTGAGCAGACTAGACAGCCATGCATTTGCCGCTCCTGTATCACTTTTTAATTCTGAGCAATGTAGGAGAGTCAGTCCATTCGAGTGGTGTTGCTTGTTAAGTGAAGAGAGAACTAAAAAAAACATCGTGGCTGTCTTAAAAGTTGCAGCAGCACAACAACAGCAAAAAAGTATATCTATGTAAGAAATCTATCACAATTTATAACATAGCCTAAATCCGCCCCTCCGGTAGACAAGACTATGTTGTGCAGAGTCCACATCCCATTCCGATTGATCCAACACACAAAAAATCGCTGCTGGCTAATAACACTGCCAAGAGGTTAGCTGGTGCCTGTTTTCAGAATGTCAAAATCTTCTACCTGGTGGCCACAGAACGACACCATAGCTCGCGCGTCATGAAATGTGCACCAAGAGGAGACATCTGCGGCAGCTTGCCTCTGTGACTCACTTGTCGTGACAACACACCACGGGAGGATGAAGGGCAAAGGTTGGGTGGGACACATGGGAAAGAGAAAGGTGTGTAGATTTAATTCTAGCAACAACGTCTGTAGAACAACCGACATTAAGCTGCCGATCAAACGTGTCAAGTTTTCTATGAAATACAGCAGAAAAAAGGCAAGTGTCCTGCTGGTCTGTTAATGTATCTGGTTAGACCAGTGTTGGAATTGTTGTGGTCTCTGTGTAGCAGTCAGCGCTACACTGCAGTAGCAGACGACATCGCGACTTCTCACTCCTAACAATATTCGTGGAGCAGGTATTTCTCTGCTGCCCCTTCAATCATTTATATGCACACCCATTCCTTCCACTTCCACTTCTCATTCTTCTCACACTTTCCCACTCTCCCGTCCCGTCCCCCTGCGACCCCCCCCCCCCCCCCCCCCCTCTCCTCTCTCTCTCTCTCTCTCTCTCTCTCTCTCTCTCTCTCTCTCTCTCTCTCTGGCCCAGTCTCGTCGCTAGTAACCGCAGTATAAAGTGTCCTGATTTCACCATCTCTGTTTTCTTTTGCTGTTTGCAATGGACGCCTGCAGTCGGGATTATTTTTGCCAATACTTCATTTCACATTTATAAAGTCTCCCTTTCTGGGGTGAAAAAGTCATGCCAGTTGTCTAGTTCAGTCAGGTATAATGTTGTATCGGCCATCAGGTTTTGGGTGGGCTTTTTTTTCCAGTATACATGACGCTTTGTTGTATTCGATGCATCCATTTAGGAATTTCCGATAATTAGTGCTTAGTTTTACAGCATTGTAAAAACGTAGTTTTACAGCATTGTAAAAACGTAGTTTTACAGCATTGTAAAAACGTAGCTCTACAGCATTGTAAAAAGTAACGAGGTGATCTGTTTGTTTTGTGAAGATCATTTATTGTTGAAATGAGAAAGGCCATTTTATTTATTCGTGTAAGGAGACTGGGGATGTTTGTTGTTTGTTTGTTTGTTTTTTTTTCTCACCATGAGTGATAATATCTTAATAGGTATATCTTACATAGGTATATTATTATAAGTTCAGTCGTAATTTTTGCGAAATAATGTCAATTTCATTTGCATATATTTTAAAGCTATTTTGTTGAATTTTTTTTTTTATCACAGATTGATGGCCGTTACTGTTCAGTCCCAGAGAGCACAAATAGGAAACACGTGACAATATCCTGTTAACGAAATTGTTGACGATTGTCCTTCGTGGGCGAAGATGACGACTTCTGCTACCACTGGGTGGTGGTATGTGTACAAAGATGGCTGATCAGGCTGATCCTTGCATATATTGATTGTTGCAGCAGCGTGGACAGGGCAGACTTTGAGGTGAGCCAGGCTGAAAGGTGGTGCTTGCTCTGTTTTTTGTTTTTGTGTTTGTTTTTTGCTTTTGTTTTTGCTTTTTGTTGTTGTTGCTTGTTTTTTTGTTGTGTGTTTTTTTTTTGTTTTGTTTTTTTTTTTTTGTGTTTGTTTGTTTGTTTTGTTTTGTTTTGGGGTTTGCTTGCTTTTTTTTTTTTTCAAAACTGACGTTTTTGCTCCTGTGCTTCCACTCGCCTCGTTTTAGTCTTTCACTCCGGATTTGAACGTGGTGCGCCAGGTTGAGCGATCTTGACCAGTTTCTTTCCAGGAGGCAGGGGCGATGCTACAGCACTTCAGTGCGGCCTTCAGTGCGGCTTTGTAGCGCTTCTTTTGTCCTCCATAGTAACGCTTGTCTTCGAGCAACTCGCCACTGAACAGTCTCTTTGGGAGACATTTTGCATCCATACGGTGTATATGTCCTGCCCACCTGAGTTAAGAGTGCATTAGCATTGCATGAATGCTCTCCATGGGGGCCTTCTGAAGCATCTCAAGGAATAGGAAACAAAGTGACAATACCTGTTCTCCAAAACACTTGGCAGATGGAGAAATAATAAAAAACCATGAGAAAGAATGATTAACACCCGCACCCTCCGAAAGCAAAAATCGACCCAGAAGAAACGTGTCCACCACCAGCCTTGTATCTCGATCTTTTGAAAGCTTTCTTCAGAAGTGACAGCCTCGCTTCAAACCGTTGGTTCCTTCCTTGTCACGCCGCTCTCTGTGATTCCCGTGGTCCCGTCATCAGAACAGGACAGCCAGCG
>JADBJO010000766.1:10000-95000 GCA_016801955.1 Conus betulinus | reverse complement strand
CATCTTATTCATAGGTAAATGCCAAGTGTTGACATAGGAAATTTCAGTTCTGTGTATCACGTCAAAAAACTGCAATTAAGTATAGGCCTGCGTGATTTTAGGACCTGTTTAGACCCTCATAGAACTTTCCAACTATTCTTCCTCTCCAGATCAGAGTCATTCTGTCATACGCAGCTGAAATATGAAGACTACCAGCCGCCGTGGCGAAGTGGTTAGCGCCACGGACTCCCGGCTGGGAGGTCGTGGGTTCGAATCCCATCAGAAGTCATGTGGGTTTTTCTGCCCCGACCGGCTCCTACCCAGAGTTGAGTTTGCTACGGGTTCAGTTGGGAAGACTGGGACCACACAGTCGAGTTTCATCCACTTAATGGATGCGTTTCTGAGAGTGTTGCTCAAATTTCCTGACCAACACTGCAGGTGCCTGTATCTCTCGGGCCTGGTTGACGTCGGGATATATTATGAAAGGAAGCGGAGAGTACAGCCCTGTCATGTAGTCTCAGACCGAAATGGAAATCCGTAGCATCATCTTAATCATCCTCATTCTCATCGATCAGCATTTAAAAAGATGTCTCAAGTTCTGTGGCCCTTCATGCCCTGCTCTCATGGTGACCTCAGTTTCGATGTCCTCTCCATGTCTGTGGTCTTAGTTTGGTTCCGTCGGGGTCACCGGTATCGGTGAGTCCATGGGGGCTGTCGTTGGACGGACGTGGTGGCGCCCTCCGGAGGGAGAGAGCTCACTCACGCCGGCTCCGCGACTAAGCAATTATTGTCGTCAGTAGGGGGCTTAGTAGGTGGTGTCCTGCGTATGTTAGATCAGAACAGGCGCCACTGAACACCACCGAAGTGACTCGGCAGCAGTGTGTCTCCTCCGGTGGGTTGCCTCTCGACGACTTGACATTGACCGCTCCCTGTGGATTGCCGGTGCCGGGGATGCGGCGGGGCCGACCGGGCTGTGGCTGTGGACGGGGTGTCGGAATGAGCGGCGTGGGTGCACTGCCCCTTTTAAGTCGCGCAGATGTTGGGACGGCAAAAAAAAAAAAAAAAAAAGAAAAAAAGAAAAAAGAAAAATATGAAGACTATAACATGACTGTTTACCTCTTTGCCACAGAAAGATTCTAAACGTTCCCCTCAAAATATCAAACTAGTTAGTGCAGATACAGAAATATTCCATCATCACGCGCTGGAACACGTGCATTCAGTATCGGTTAAGATCAATCAGACGCTATATATCAAGAATAAGATCAAGCCACACTACGTCCAGGTCCCTCTTTTCTGTTTTTGCTCTTTGGATTGCGTCCCAGATCATTGTGGCGTGTTCTACACAGCCAGCCACGCCTGGGACGCCACCTTTCTGGACTGACACATCCAAGTACTTGTTTTCCATGAGGTTCTTGGTCAGCCTTGCTGCCATTACAGAGAAGAAGATTTTCCCTTCGACGTTCAGTAGTGATATTGGCCTGAACTGGCTGATGTCACTAGAGTTTTGCTCTTGGGTATGTACACACCAACTGCCGTCATCCACTGGCCGCTGATCTTCTGGTTTCTCTAAGCTGATCGCAACAGTCTGTGGAGCCACTCCAGCACGTTGGGACATTTCTTGTACAGCTGGTAAGGTATTCCGTTTGGCCCTGGTAATGATTTGGCTCTGGCTTTGTCGACCACCTTCTTGATTTCCGCCAACGTTGGAGGCTTGTCATTGAACTGTTCCTCAGGGTTGGTTAGCCATACCAGACCTTGAATGTTGAGTGGTGCTTTGCTCTGTGAGTCAGAGTATGTTTTCCTCAGATGCTGCTCAAGAACTCCTTTGTCCACACTTAGGGTCCCAGATTTTGGCTGCTCAAACAGTGTTCTGGCAAACTGGAAGGGGTCTCTGAAGAAGCGCTCTTGTGTCTTCCTCTTTTCGCTCTTCCTCGCAGATTCCGTTTTGCTGAGGGCGCTGTGTTTTGCTTTCAGGTCTTTCCAGAGTTTTTCCAAGCCTTGTTTTTCAGCTGGCAGTGCGGTCTTCATTTGCTTCTTGAGGTTTTTCTTTTGGATTCTGATCTTGTCCGTCTCTTCTTGGCGTCTGGATTTCTTTGGAGGTGTTTTTCTCTTTGGGTAGTTTTGCTCCATAGGCGTCTCTACATGTGGCATACACAATGTCCCCATATGTGGCTAGTTTGTGTTCCAGGGTGCTTTTCCCTAGCTGTGCATTTTTGCATTCTCCCAATCTTCAGTTTCGTTTGCTCGTGGCAGGCTGAGTTTCAGGCGCCTGACATCGAGGGTCTGTGCAAATTCCTCATCCGAACCAACAACGTGGATGTCCTTGGCACTGTGGTTTAAATCCTGGCCTTGGTCTTCCGACGTCTTATTTGCTGATGCTTTGCGCTGCTGCTCATTCAGATGAGTCTTCATACATCCCATCTTTGTTCTGTGGATCTTCATGCCGCGGGTGGTAGCGAAACGCATACACAGACACATGGATATTCCATCTGGTCCATGTTCATAGTCCGTTTGGGATTTGCAGTCGTGATTGGTTGAGCACCGATGGATTCATCATTTTTTCCCCCCCTTTCCGAGGATCTTGGGAGCATCTTTTCCTTTTGTACTTAGTAGTCACATTTTGAAGGCAAGGTCTGGTCTTTCCCAGTCTTTCCCGGACGTCCTCCGCCTATTTCCGGAAGTCAATGATTTACCCATGCATCAGTAGAAAGAAACTCGTGGAGAGCGTGGCAGCAGCAGAGAGTCCACAGAAGAGAAGCCCCCTTCAAGCCAGTGTTTCGGCCCTTATCACCTGACACTCTAAGGTGAGGGGGGGGGGGGGGGGGGGGGGGGCCACACCCGGTTCATGACTCCGGATGTCCCTCTGCTGCCCCTTTTTTTCCCATCTTGGGACGAGCCATGGCTGGGATTCGAACCCATGACCCTCTGGACATACTCATTTTCCACTTAATGACTCGCACTCTAACCACTGAGCCACTGGGACACCTGATATTTCTAGGAAAGTTAAGCCTTATGAAGTTCACTTTTGTTCCTCCTTGACCAGATCCAGCTTTGACATACATAAACATGAAAAACAATTTAACAATAAACAAGTAGGGTAACTCAGCAACAATAAACAATAAACAAGTAGGGTAACTCAACAACAACAACCCAATAAAATCAATTTAGTTATAATGTAAAACCTCAAACATGTAGATAAACACACACAAAAAACACACGCACGCACGCACGCACGCACGCACGCACGCACGCACGCACACACACACACACACACACCACTTACTAATTTTCAGAATTTGCTAAAAACAGATACCGCACTGTCAGACCTAAATTCTGATTAAAAGAAGCATTAAAGTGTGATGATGATGATGATGATGATGATGATGATGATGATGATGATGATGATGATGATGATGATGATGCACATAATAAATGATCAAGCAATAGTAAAACCCATTTGAGTAAACAACAATAGTTATGATAGATTTTCAGTATTACATAATGGTGAAACTTGATTTCACAGAATTTTGAAATGCATTTACAATGGTAAATAATAGCAAAACGCATAAAAGTCAGTCACACACACACACACACACACACACACACACACACACACACACACACACACACACACACACACACACACACACACGCACACACTAATACGCATGCACACACATAATTATACTCACATGCATGCGCACACACATGCACACACACATGAATAAACAAATTCATTAACATAAAAATAATAGAACAATCGGTAACAACCATCACCTTAATCAAATCAAATTTTCATTGTTGCACGCAAAATGATAAAAATACAGAAAATAAAAAAGCAGTTAAGTGAATGATTATGGCAAAGAACAGTAAAAAAAAAAAAAAAAAAAAAACTTTTAGTAAACACACACACACACACACACACACACACACACACACACACACACACACACACACACACACACACACACACACCCCTCACACCCACCCAATATACATACACATTTATTCAATCACACACGCGCACACACGCACATAGAAGCACATACACTCATACATATATATGTATACGTCCCTCCCCCCCCCCCCCCCCCCCCCCCCCCCCCCTTTGTCCCCCCTCTTCCCGCACATACACACAATTATTGCTTGTTAAGAAGGGATATAGACATTGGGATAAAACTCTCTTTTGTTCTGGCCAATCGGACCGTTGGCATCCTGAACCGTCGGCCAGATGGCAGCAGTTCATAATAATTTATGGGCCAGGACATGTGAGGAGTCTTTTGCAATTTCTCTTACCTTTCGTACTGCATGCTTCTCATACAGTTCACTCATGCTCGCTTGCCTTTCATCCACCACTTTCCCTCACACATTCACAGTCTTGTTCAACACATTCTCTCTTGTTTCCACATTGAGCCCACCAAACCAGCACAAGCAGCCAAAGGAAGCATGACTAGCGGCTAAAACCTACAAAACTTAGCAAACACAGATGTCTTCGAAAATTAATGAGAAATGTGGATGAGCTGTTTCTCCATCGATAGGTGAATTTCAAGGAAAAGAAAACCATTGAAACAACGCGCAAGAATGCATGAATAGATTACGCAAACAAACAAAGAAACAAACAGAACACCACACACACACACACACACACACGCACGCACGCACGCACGCACGCACACACACACACACACACACACACACACACACACACACACACACACACACACACACACACACACACACACACACACACACACACAGAGAGAGAGAGAGAGGTTAAATTAGGTTGCACGACTCAAAAAAAGATATTTCAGTACAACATTCGTGTGCGAATGTGTGTGTGTGTGTGTGTGTGTGTGTGTGTGTGTGTGTGTGTGTGTGTGTGTGTGTGTGTGAGAGAGAGAGAGAGAGAGAGAGAGAGAGAGAGAGAGAGAGAGAGAGAGAGAGAGAGAGAGAGAGAACATTATTCATATCCTAAAAGTCGTGCGTTTTTGCTTTAAACATCTGCATAGCCGCCAGTGCGTTTTAGGCGACTCAGTGATACAAAGCACAGATTTCTTCATCTCCACCTGTTTAGTTACCACAATCAATCGTGATCTTTACTGTTGCGACACGGACAATATATACGTTAACTTTACTCTGAGTGTCTACCATTTGAAGAGGCCTTTGTTCGGACGTCTATCACGAGTCACAGTTAGTTGCTACGCATGCACATTGTAAACAACAGGAGGCCGAACATGGGGTCAAGGCCCAATGAATGAATTCTCGCTGATTCTCAGGGCACCTGGCAAAGACGAGATCGAAGGAGCCATTAGAAAAATAGCAACACACTCTAATTATTTGTACTTGAGCTTTCGCAGTGATAATTTCGGTGCCTGGGGTTTATTTACAGTGGTTAGAAAGAGGTTAGGTCGATGTGGATTTGTTTCTCAGATAAATGAAGTATTGCAGTGCCTGTCACCGGTGCTTGTGTTGAAGTTATCTGTCTAGTATAACCTGTCTGTGGGTTTCGTCGGATCAGATGGATCTTCTGCTGGAGTGTTCCGGAGTGTTGATGCACATGTAAATTGTGCAGTTCCTCCTGTGATTGAAGGCGGATTATCCGTTAAAGCCAGCATGTCGGCTAAAGTGGTTGACCGTATTGATCCATTTTCATCAAGAGCATCAATTAAGTCGAAGAAACAAAGACGATCTCAGGGGTCATCACATTATCGAACAAAAAATGCACCAGAATTGCAGGCATTGCCTCATTTAAAAGGTGAGCTGGTTGTAGTATAATGCTGAATCGACGTCTAGTTGTGTTAGATCTAATTAGCATTGTGCTGGCGAACATTAAACCATTGTGGCGACTTACGAATGGGATTTAATAATTCCGATAGACCATCCATGAATTTTAAATCATATTTCGTCATTGAATTAGAAATGGAATAACAGGGTTAGGGGGTTTTAGATCCGATTCCTTGAAAAAAAATGTTTTGAAAACAACCTAAATACTCGTAACAAGTTTTAAAAAAGAATGTTTTGAAAACAACCTAAATACTCGTAACAAGTTTTAATTTGGCCAAGCAACTACCGTCTGCGATGTGGAGTGCAAGGAAAAGTTAGAATTTAGGACAGCAGTGTGTGGCTACATGTGTCCAAGACATGCATTTTGGAGTGCAGTCTGGTGATTCTGGTGATGGTATTTTAAAAAAAAAAAAAAAAAAAAAATATGTATCAGGGTCTTTTTGAAGAATTTTGAAGTGATGGTCAAAATTGGTCAGGAAACTGGGGGTCAGTTGTAAAGAGGCACATTTAAGTTGTTGTTTTTTTTTGGGGTTTTTTATGCTTAGCAATTCAGATCAGTGTATTAATCTATTATGCTGTGCTTTTTCTGAATGTTTATGTGTCTTTCAGTTGAATATGCGTCATGTAATGATCTAATTTATCAAACCTGAATAAAACCACGCAAATGATATGAATGACACCTGAATAAAACCACTCATGATATATCTTGATTTAGTTTATGGGAGACCAGACCAGCTAGTGTCTGTACTTTCACATTGTGCACTGCACTGAAAACCACCTACTGTCATTAGATGTATTAGCCTACCATCCACCCCTCCTCTCAGCAAAACAAAAAACAAGAAAAAAAAAGAAAGAAAAAAATGATTGTATGGCATGTGCAGTTACGCTTTACTCATCACATTAAAAATTTTTATGAATAGAAGTGTTAAAATAAAGCAGTGAAAGAGTCAATATCCCTACACATGCAGATGCAGATGCACTGAGAAGATTCTTAAGAAAGTGAAAAAAAAAAGAAGATGGCAAGCAACAATGACAACAAACATAAATGAACTTGTTAATAAAACAAAATGAAGACTGGACTGATAAGTAAATCTAATTTGTTACTGTGTAACAAAGGGGGGGGGGGGGGGGGGGGGGGAGGGGTCAGTACCACTGCAGTCTGTTTCCTTATATGGGGATAGTATAACTATCTGGATAGTATAGCTGTATTGAGTGAGCATGGCCATGATCTTCTCATTAATTGATAAAATGCTGACCATCCAGCCAACTGTCAGGGAAAGAGAGATCACTGGGGTTTCCTCAACAGCAGGCGAGTGTCATAACTTCAGCACTAGTAATATCGTGTTTTGTGAAAACTAAGTTGATAGATTTCCATTATAAGAAATAAACTAATGGAAAAAGTAATTGCAAGAACATCAGACTGAAAGGAAATACATATTTTTTCTGTGGCAATGCTTGATCTTAAGAGTGATTGTCTGTCTGTTAGGAATGGATTGAACTTCTATGACAAATCGTTGCATGCTTCATTAAATCACTGCAGTATGGGCTACTTTGCTAATTTTGTTTTTTTTTTTTTCCTGACTGCGAGTAGTTTCAGATCTATGCCAGTTTTAAAACGGTTGTTGATTTTCCCAGCAGGTGCTTCTGTACATGTGTTATCCAAGCAACCTATGTCATAAGTTTTGTTCATTCAGCAAGAAAATGCACACAAACTCAGTGACTAGAAGTGCAATGCAAGCACACAAGTCCCTATGACCAGTCTGCATTCAATAAGTGAATAGTAAAACTGGTTTTTATTTGATTAATTTTGCCATTCAGTCTTCAAAAGGTTGGAAATTGTTTGATTTAAATTTGTATAGATATGTGTCATGACCGTCATTTTAAAAATCTAATTCTAAGCAGCAACAGTCGCCAGTTATGCTTTATCAGGAACACAATGTATAGTTATCAGGGGGGAGGAGGGGGGGGGGGGGGGGGGGAAAGGCAGAAAGGCAGATCGGCAAAAACTTCTGGTTTAGTTGAAATTCTAATTTGGACTGATGCAAAAAAAATGTATTTTAGGTTTTGTTTTTTTTTTTCTCTTAATGCAAATTACTCTTATTGCTTCAGTTCTGCATTATGATAACAACATTGGGCAGTGATTCTTAAATTATGCATACACAGACTCAGTCATATGTAAAGTTTTTGTAAATGTTTCTTGTTTCTTGTTGTCTGAGCTAATTAGACCTGTTAATCTAGAGCTCTTCTGGTATCTTTGAAATCTCTTGTGAAAACTATATGGGTGTGTTATCATCATGCAGGCTTGCACTAGCATGCAGTGGTGTGCGTGCACACTCAGGCACAGACACAGACACAAACACACACACACACACACACACACACACACACACACACACACACACACACACACACACACACGGACTTATTTGTATACACACACACACACACACACACACACACACACACACACACTCCAAAAACACATCCAAAACACACAATACAGCCCTTCATCTTGAGCCTTTTGACAGCCACATCCAATGCTTTATTGATAAGCCTGACACTTGGGTTGTTTGTAGAAAAGCTTTGACAGAGAGGCTACTACTGTCAGTTTTTTGCCTGAAAGGACAAGCTGATCTCAGTGCCCCCGAGCACAGAATCGAGCCAGTAAGACAACAAAGCAAGCTTGCTCTGCCAGAAAGAAATATCTGCACCTTCCAAACTTACCAGTCTCTGTATTTTGTTGGGAATTGAAAATTGTTTTCAAAAGAAGGTGAACATGGCTCTTCTTATTTTGTGCTGAAAATGTAAAAATATGCAGTTAACTAGCAATATGCTATCACATTGAATTAAGAAAGAAACAGATGGAGTCGTCAGGAATGAGAGTGAGGGAAAACAATGTGAGCAAGAGACTTGAATGCACTATTTGAAGTTGATCAACTTGCAAAAAAAAAAAATCATTGATAATATTGTACAATGAGCTCAAGATTATCACTTTTACTAGTTTTAGTAATACTAATGTAATAGCATCACTTGTTCTACCACACAGGTGGAAGATGGGTTTATACTACCCTTCTACTGTATGAGTGTTTTGTACCATAGCACTTTTTACAGTATGGTTTACTTTTGCTTTCAGCCTGTTTAAGTGTTTTGCATAGTTTGCTTTCTCACCGGAAGTATTTTCGCTACAGATCTCTGTATATGCTTTGTCTGGTAATTGAAACTCTTATTCATTTTTACTGAACTCTCTTTTTCTTTTTGAAAAAAAAAAGGGCTTCATCACCAGGATGGTTTGAAAGGATACTGACAGTAGGTATTGTTATGAATTATTACAATAATTACATCATTGACTTGTCACAAATCACTCACTCACTATGCAGTCATGCAGAGAGGCAGTGCAGCGAATAAGAATGGATCCAATTTGCAACCAGAAAAAATAATATGAGCAGAAATTCTTTTCAAAGAAAAGAAACAGCCAACACAACTGTGTGAGTTTGTTCAACCTACATACAATAAACATACATTGTGAGCATGACTGTAATGCTTCACAAAATGTTGGCAATGAAATGCTTAATTTTGGAATGAGATGTATCAAAGTTTGATTCCTTACAGAGTGTACATACACAGGATATGAGCAAGGAGTACTAAAAACTTACTGATCTACAAAGAAACAAAAAAAACAAAGGAAAATGTGTATAAGTGATTGACTAATAATAGTAGGCAATTAAAAATTCCTGATCATTCTGATGAAAATAATAATGTGCTTTTTGTTATTTAGAATTAAAAAAAAAAAATGGTCTGTGACATGACGCCCAAAGGACATAGGAAAGTTTGCACATGGTAAATTATGTGATGCAGATGTTTTACCAACAGACAGCAAGATGCAATGTGGGTTAATATGCATAATAATGTACATGGTAACTTAATGTGATGCAGATGCTTCACCATCAGAGCAGCAAGACCTGTTCATCAAGAAGCTACAGCAGTGTCAAGTGGTCTTTGACTTCATGGACCCTGTGACAGATCTGAAGAGCAAAGAGATCAAGCGGGCCTGTCTGAACGAGTTGGTGGATTACATCACAGCCACACGCAATGTCCTCACGGAGCCTGTCTATCCCAACATTGTGCATATGGTAAGTAACCTAAGCTTTACTACATCAATTGTATGATATCTTTGTTTTTACCTTTCAGTTTACGACATCGATTTTTTGTATATCTTTTTATTCTTCCTTTCAGTTTACTACTCAATTTGTATGATATCTTTGTTATTCTTTCTTTCAGTTTGTAGTCCTCTGTTTATGCACAGTAACTCCCTGACATGCGGTTGGTTATGAATTGACAACAACTTCAGTTGTGGCCACTCTCAAACCCCCACTCCCGCCGTTCCCAATAGCTGTGATCAAGTATTTTTTTTTCCCCTCCTGATCCTAAAATTTTTTCCTGGAGGTTTTTTAACCCCCCCCCCCCCCCCCCCCCCCCCCCCCAAAAAAAAAAAAAAAAAAAAAAAGCAGGCTGAATTTGTAGAAATGTGTTAATTTGACTGTGGGCAAAGTTCATACGAAAACTACATTGTGTTTCATGGAAGTTGTCTGCCACAAGTGTCAGTGGTCAGGAAAGGTTAAGCCATGTAAAACATCAAGTCATGCCTGTCTACCTACCCTTCTTTTGGGGGCAGGTCACCTTAACCACATTTTTTCCCCTCCGTACTGCCATTTTGGAATATCAAGGATAATGCATGTGTGCTTTTTTTGTTTATATGATGACCCAGTGTTTACTGTAAGTTGTGAAAAAAAAAAGGGGGAAAGAAATAAGGCAGAGAATAATTAACCGTAAGTAACGAATAAGTAGAGTAATTCTTGCTTCCATGATGAGATAAATTACATGCTTATTACTCCAAATGATTGCTGCTCATGAGGTCAAGTCACCTCGCAGATATACTTGCACAGATCACACAGAACAAACAAAGAGAGACATTCCTCCTGAAAATGGATACTCCAAGCTTGTGAAGTTGTTCATATATCCTTTACATGACACATTTACACAGCAGCTGCTGGAGAAATGAACGAACCTAAAATAACATTTCTATGAGACTGGCACAACCTTTTCTATCTTGAAGGTTGTCAAACAAATACAAGTAACCTCGATTTGATTGGAAGTAAAAGTAAATCTTAAATGAGGCAGGGAACAATTACCAGGAAATGGTAATAATGATAAGTAAGGTAACACTTGGTCCCATGATGAGGTGAATTATACACGCATAACTCCAAATGATTGCTGCTCTTGACACCAAATCAACAGGCAGAAATGCAAATACACAGAATTAACAGAACAAAGGAGACATCTCAAAATAAACGATGTTCTGAACTTGCTCATTAAAATCATATACCCTGTACCGGACACAATTCTATGCACAATGGGCATTAGCCTTTGTTCATCAAAACGGATCATTAAGAGATTAAGTAAAGGGTATGAAAAAACAAATTCACCATTCAGCGAAGTCCTAGTGTCATACAAGACTCGTACAACACTAAAACCTTCATCAGTATTGTCAAATAGAATTCTGTAATGAGGACAAACATATGGAAACTGAAGACCAAAGCACTTAGCTGAGCTGTAGGATCTTCCTCCTGGGCAGTTCCATAGTGATTGGGGACACCTGTGTTTGTCAAAGTTATAAACTTTGAAGTTGTTTAACTTAAATAGTGCGGGAAAAAAGAGTAAATAAAATCAATCTTTTCAGAATTCCTGTTCCTGGGATGAAATAGTGTTAATACCATCAGTGCTTGAATTTATAAGGAAAAAATAAAACGAGTGGAGCAGCATGCAAATGTCACCAAAATTGGGTCCATCCTGTAAGTAACATTTGTTTGCTATTTTGATTCCTTTCATTTTTCTTGATCAGAGTAGAGCATTGATGTTAATATCACATTTTCACACAAGAACGCAGATTTTGATCTCATCTACCAGCACTGGTGACTTTAAAAACACATGAGTACCCATATAGTGTGAAACTGCCCATCTGTGTCCAAGTTGCAGTCTCAACTGATCTGGCCTGGGGAATGTGTGTCAAGTCCGGCACACAAAACTTCAAATGACTCGGTCACTAAGGAAAAGTAATTTCCTTACTGTCATTGATATTTTTTCCTTTTTTTTTTGTGAGGACAGGATGAAAAAAAAAAACTGTAAAGTTTATTCCTTAACCTTTAATAATTTGTACTTCACACACACACACACACACACACACACACACACACACACACACACACACACACACACAGAGTATATACACACACCATGCCTGCAATGGCATACACACACACACACATGGGCCAATGCCCACTCAATCATGCACACACATATTCATACATACATGCACACTATACAAACGCATGCATACAAATTACAATGACAGTTGTGCAGGACCCAAAATACCCACGTGTCCTATTGTCCCTGACAGCTAAATCTTCTGACAGACAAGTGGAAACTGTCTCTCTACTTGTCCGGTGGGTCAGTGAGTGAAAGTGGGGCTGAGAAGTAATTTCAGTACAAACCGATCACGCTGTGTCACTTTCACACCTTCACTACTACCACTTTTGTAAGCCTCTCCCTCCCCTTTTCTGCGTGGTCTGTACATAAAATGTGTTGGCAGCATACAAGACTTGTGCTGGGTCAGCACAGAAATGACTCCCGTTATTTTTGCTTTGAATATATGTAGATCTATGGGACATCGATTTATTTTGGAATGTGTATGCGTGATGAAAAGGGAGAGATTGTAGAGAAAAGAGAGAGAGCATGATAGAGATTCTGTAATTACAGTTCAGTCAAGGAACACGCTGTGATGAAAAGGGAGAGAGACAGAGAAAAGAGACAGAAAGCATAACAAGAGATTCTATCATTTTCGTTCAGTGAAAAGATGTGGAAATGTGGTAACAGACAACTCTATTATGTTTTGTTTTCTTACACATGCTGAAATACAGTGGGAAAGATAGCCCGATAATCAAATACATTGCTTTACATCTATCTGTCTTAGGCCTGAAATACACACTTGAGCAGAATATGCCATTTTTGAATTACGTTTGTTGACTTGTCACCATACTGCCAGTGGTTACTTTTGTCAACAATCTGTTTACTTTCAGAGGGCAAGTAGAAAGTAAAGGGAGGAGGAGGGGGGGGGGGGGGGGGGGGGGAAGCAAGTGAATTTCTAATCAACTTGTTCTCATAACAATTGAAAATTACCCAGGAATTTCTAGCCCTGTGGTAGCGCAGACAATGTTAGGCAGATGCCCAAGGTCTGATCAGTTCATCAGCCCAGCACGCTGGTCAGACATCTGCTCAGTTGTACACTCGACACTCTCTTTTTAAGCCCTCTTAGTCATATAAATCCATCAGTTGTAAACTTTGTACAATGTGGTCTCAAAACCTAGCTGATGTGGTGTAGTGTATAAGGACTAGCCTGACTGCAGTAATACCTCCTCCTAGATGAAACAATTAAAAACTACTACAAAATTTTCAAGTAAGGCACTAGATTTTCTGGACTGGTCAGTCTTATATATAGCATATTACATTCATTTCGACACACATGATACACGCCGTTTTCCTTAAAAACTCAAGTTGTCATTACTAGACAGTAGTATACCCATTGTCAACCCCACTTCATGCTTCATACCATACAAGTAAAGAGTGCTTGACCAGTTATTTGTGTCACTGTGTGTAGCATGTTAGAAGTGATGAGCTTTATTTGCCTTCCTGTCTTAGCGTCTGTGTCAAACGATGTAGGGTCATCAGACATCATGACCTTTTATTTGCCTTACTTTGTGCCTGTGTCAAAAGATTAGGCTCATCTGACATGATGACCTTTTATTTGCCTTAGTATCTTAGTGTCCATGCCAAATGATGTAGGCTCATGTGTCTGTGTCAAATGAAGTAGGGCTCATCCGACATGATGACCTTTTATTTGCTGTAGTGTCTTAGTGTCTGTGTCAAATGATGTACGCTCATGTGTCTGTGTCAAATGACGTAGGCTCATGTGTCTGTGTCAAATGATGTAGGCTCATCCGACATGACGACCTTTATTTGCCTTGCTGTCTTTGTGTCTGTGTCAAATGACGTAGGCTCATCTGACATGACGACCTTTTATTTGCCTTGCTGTTTTTGTGTCTGTGTCAAATGATGTAGGCTCATCTGACGTGACGACCTTTTATTTGCCTTGCTGTCTTTGTCAGTTTGTGTCTCTGTCAAATGATGTAGGCTCATCTGACATGATGACCTTTTATTTGCCTTGCTGTCTTTGTGTCTGTGTCAAATGATGTAGGCTCATCCGACATGATGACCTTTTATTTGCCTTACTTATTTGCTGTACTGTGTTAGGACTTCACATGTAGCTTGTCAGACATTTATCATGAGTTTTGTTTGTGTCATTATGTCAGAACTTTTACATGTAGCTTGTAAAACATGATCATAAGCTTTTATTTGCTTTTATTTGCTTTATCGTGTCAGAACTTTACATGTACAGGGCTTGGAATTCGGAGGTAATTTTCAGTTGTCCTGGGACAAGTTGATTTAGAGAAATAAAATGAAAAAAAAACTAATCATACACCCAAATTTCTACCTGCCCTCCCGAAGTAAAAAGATGCTTAACTCACTCGGCACTGGCAGTTTTTTTCCTTTTACTTTCTCATGGGACTGACCATTTGTATGGATTATTAAAAAATTATGAAAAAAAAAAAAAAAAAACCCTGGTAGGAGAGTATGGACATGAATCTTTCAGAACTGGTTAAAAACATATTGAGTCAGTTGGGATGAAAATATCAAACTTCCTAGCTTCATCTTTCATCCTCATGAACCAGGTGAAAAATGTCCCTTTTTTTTTCTTTACACGAATTGACACAGGCAGATGTCTAGTATATGTATCCAGGGAAGCACATTGTCTTTGAGTTTGAAACATACCAAGAAGAGGTGGAAGAAAAGGTTTTCCCGCCACTTCATGGTCTTGCGGTTTAGCGGTGCCTCGGCTGGTCACTCTTGTCCACTCCAGCCATGTTCTGAATTGTCCTGGCAGCCAGGGGTTTCCTGAACTGCCCACAGCATGTGGTCACATCTGTCATGGTGTGGGGGTTACCTTGGTGGTGATGACATCGACTGGCTTCCTATCCATCCACTGCAGAATAGCAATAGCACCTGACACAACAGCACAATAAATCGGTCATACTAAAATGCGAAAAGACACGAAAAGACACGCGAAGACGCGAAAAGACACGCGAAAAAAACACGAAAAGATGCGAAAAGACACGAAAAGATGCGAAAAGACACGAAAAGACAAAAAAAAAAATACACCCGAAAAGAATGTGAAAAGACATGAAAAGTCCTGGAATATCTAATGTCTTTTCAGATGTCTTTTCGTGTCTTTTTCGCGTCTTTTCGCGTCTTTTAAAAAAGGGGGTCAAGATACCAAAAGCACACAAATGAGCATGTCCCGTAGAAATGCGTGACCTTGTGTTCATGACCTTGACCTTGACCTGCAAAGCCCATATTTTAGCACGACCTGCGCATCACGAACTTGGTCAAGGTCACTGACCAGTGGTAAGTTTGGTCAATTTTCACACTGTCACAGTCAACAATGTGGCAGAAGTTCCCGTGAGCAAATTTTTATCCAATTGGTCAGTGGTCAAGGTCACTGACCAGTGGTCAATTTTCACGCTTTCAAAGTCAACAATATAGTAGAAGTTACCGTGAATATTTATTTTTCATAAAATTGGCCAGTGGTCAAGGCCACTGACCAGTGGTCTGGAAGGGAGAGAGAAAAGAGAGCTGTAAAACCTAGAAAATTGACCAAAATGGCCACTGATTAGTGACTGACCCACTGGTCATCGGCCTTGGCCAATTTGAAAAAAATATTCACGTGAACTTCTACCACATTGTTGACTGTGAACGCGTGAAATTTGACCAAAATGACCACTGGTCATGACCTTGATCCAAATGTTCACAGGAACGGCACGTGGTCAGAACAACACGTGGTCACAACGGCACGTGGTCACAACACGTAGCACTTGATTCTTGACCAAAGCTGGTGCCTGCAAGCAAACATGATCAGTACCGGTACTTAGAAGTGAGGGTGTGATGTTAGGCCTAAATGTGGCGTTAAAAGCCACTTTTCGTGTCATTTCGTGTCTTTTCGCATTTTCACATTCTTTTCGGATGTCTTTTTCGCGTTTTTTTCACATTTTTTTTCATATGTCTTTTCGTGTCTTTTCGCGTCTTTTTGTGTCTTTTTCGCGTCTTTTCGAGTTTTTCGGATGTCTTTTCGCGTTTTCACATATGTCTTTTCGTGTCTTTTCGCGTCTTTTCATGTCTTTTCGCGTCTTTTCGTGTCTTTTCGAGTTTTAGTGACACCCCAATAAATCATTATCTAACTAAGAGGTGCTTTTCTTTTTATTTTACTCACCCATGCTATCTCCTGAAAATGTAAAAAAAATATGTCGGTTGCTGTAATTATCATTGTCTTTACTTTCATAGGTGTGTTTATGTGAGTGTGGGTATATGTCACTTTTTATGTGTGTTTGTGTGTGTGTGTATGTGTGTGTGTGTGTGTGTGTATACATTATATATGTGTGTGAGATAAGAAAAAAAAAAACATCATCAGAAATAGGATGATAACATAATAAAATATACACACCTTGCCAAAAAGCCAAGACTTGACCATGTGGTGGAAGAGGATGTGTGTTTTCAGCTGAAAAAAAACAGTGGAAGGGGGCATGGCATTCTTGTGATGTGAGTAAACGGTGTTCGCCAGTGGAAGGTGGCCCAGCAGGAACAAATCAAAAATCTCTTGATGCCAGTCCTGCATCATGAACCACAAAAACTCTTCCCCTGTCATGTCCAGCACACACTCTCTCTCTCTGCTCGGCCTATGTTGTGCAATTGTTATCACCACCTCTGTCGTCACCATAACGCTCGCCACAGATATTAGTGCTGTCAGTTCAAGTTCGGAATCCTTCTCTCACCTCCACTTTCAATAAAATTGTCATTACTGACGTCAAAATCTTGAGGAGCCACTGGGTTGAGGCGCCATGCTGAACACCCTGTGGGTCGCTTGCCTGGCAAAAGTTTCAGCAACCATTGGTTGCTTTTGAAAGGGGAAAGGTCATGAATATTCTAATTAGATTATCACATCATCTGCGAGGCAGGTGTCACTTCAAAAATTCAAATTGTACAAAAACCCCGATTGGGCGCTTCATCCAAAACATGTGTGCGAGTTGGGGCTCTGATTTGGGCCTTTCATCCCAAGAAAGTTAATGAAAAAATAATCCTCGACAGTACCCACATGTGGTTAAGGGCCTAAGACAAATAGATTTCAAAGAAGTGTGGTGTTACCACCATTCACACAATCCTTGACATTAATAAATAGAGAATATCTGTCATGCTGTCTTTTTTCTTTGTCTGTCTCTGTTCATCAGACAGACATTCCAAAATAAATCCACGTTCCATCTACCTACATTTAAAACAAAAATTAAGGGAGTAGATCTATCATGGCTATGCTGACCAAGCGTAAGTCCTGTATGCTGTGAACACTTTTGATGTATAGACAGCGTGAATGGGGAGGGGATATGGTGGGGGTGGGGTAGAGGAGTGGGGGCAGAGAGGGTGTGAAACTGAAAGTGAAAACAGGAAAGAGGGAAGTCCAATCCATTTGTACTGAAGCTTAATTCTTACTTCTCAGCTCCATTTCCATTGACCCAGTCGAAACTTGGTTGCCCGACCAAAACTTTCCACTTGTCCACCAAAAAATGTAGTTATCACAGACAATCGGACAGGTGGGTATTTCGAGCCCAGATGTAGGTAGCCAGACATGATCATGAGCTTTTATTTGCCTTGTACTGTGTCAGGACGTGACAAGTAGCTTGTCAGACAGGGGACATGGTATTTGTCATACTGTCCAAACCTTACATCTAGTATGTTGTTCACAATGGTCTTTTAATTGCCTAATTTTCTGTTTGTCCTTAATTAACATCTTGCATGTCAAAAGTGACTTGCACTTTGATTCACTGTCACGTGTCTGGAGCTGGAACATTGTTTGACAAGGAGTGACTTGCGTGTCCCTCGGCAGCGTTACTTCCACTCCACTCATTCTGGCTGACCTGTTCTGAGCCCCTCACATTCTGGGTATCACAACCTTAGTGTCAGTAGTCCACAAAGAGCAGCGGGCATGGCACGGGAGGCCTTCAGGCATTCAACCAGAACGGACACCGGGCAAAAGACTGTCAGTCATGCTTTACCTCTGTGAGTTAATTGATTCCGAAGTTTTTACTTACTTACAAATTCTGGGGGGGGGGGGGGGGGGGGGGGGGCAGGGTACTTCTTAATTAACCGCTAGTGTGCCAGTGCTACATTGACCGGATTTCAGCGGATTCAGTATTCAGGTGTGGTGTAAATGGGTTCTCTTACAGCTGTAAATGGCTGGCCATTAATAAACATTTAATCATTACAGACATCTGTTAACATGAGTTATATGACACATTGACAGATCTGTGAATTACCACTACAGCTACACTTACATTGTAAACAGCTTATTTACAACCTCAAGGGCAGGTGGGAGAATGGAACAATTTGGTCAAGCCATTAGTATGATGCTCTCTCTTGTGGCAATAAATGATAAAGAGATTCAGATTCCACAGTGATAAGGACAAAATAACCCATCTGTCTCCTAATCCTTGTGTTTAGCTTGTTTGTATTTTGGGGGTGGGTGAGTGTTGGGGTGGTGGTTTATATTTGTTTTGCTTGGCTGAATAAGTTGAATTAGTAGACTTTATAAATGACTTTTATCTTCTAAATTCTGGTAAAGATCAGGACAGTACTCATACTTGTTCATTCTGTTGCTGCTGTTGTAAATGTATAGAGTGTAGTTCAGATTTATGTTGTCATTTTGAATTAAGAGTTAAGGTGGTCAGTCAGTATCGTTACTGAACACAGCCCTGTCTTTTGACCTGACCATCAGCATCGCGTTGGTTGTGTTACGAATCGGACAGTACCAGACCACTGTGCAGTCAAGAAATCTGCATGCTTACTTGTATAATACAAGGAAGCGTGTGTGCATGCTGATATTGCTAGAAGCTGTGTGCATGAATGTGTACATAAATGGAGCATGTACAGATACTTACTCTCTCTCTTATAAACACACACACACACACACACACACACACACACCCACACACACACACACACCAGAACACAACAGGCAATTGAACAAATTGGATTTTGTATCTCCAGTATTGGTTCAAACAGGTGGTGTAAACAGTGTCTTGGCATAAACCAAGGCACCATAGTCAGTCCGACCTGCACTTCGCCAGCACATAGCCATATTGTAAGCGTGTTTGGCATTGATTAGGATCAGTGAAGCAGAACACTTTAGTTCTGTGATCAATAGAAACCTAATCACCTGTCTCCCATTCATACTCACACCCTGCCCTTCCGTGGGATTAAGAATAGCAGCTTGACAAATCGACCGTCTGCAGTTTGTGAATGTCCTTCATTTTCGTAGAACAGAGTGGGAGAACGTTTGTGGTCACTGAGTAACAACTCAACAGTCTGCTTGTGGATTAAGAGAAGAACTTATGTGTGTGCATGCGTGTGTGCGTGAGTGTGTGTGTGTGTGTGTGTGTGTGTGGTCTTGAGTTTTTCATTTTTGTGTGTGTCGTGAAGAAAGTCTGAGGCTTATTTTTTTTGTATCAGTGTATGTCATGAAAAAGTCAGAGGCTTATTCATTTATTTTGTGAAAGTTTGACAATGTAGTTATTTTGTGAAAGTTTGACAATGTAGTTATTTTGTGAAGTTTGACAATCTGTTAGTTAAACAAAAACAAAAAAAAAAAGGGGGGGGGGGGGGGGGGGGTATGATTGATGGAAAAAGCTTCAAAAGAAACTTAAACTGATGTGTTAGTTTAACAGCAAGACAAATGCTAATCTCACTGCATAGAGGACTTTCTGTACTGGCATTGTTTTTTAACAGGAAAAACAGTTATAAACTGTCTAGGAGAACTTTAGTTTGTGCAGATGTCTTTGTTATGCTTAATGCATTAATGCTTGTAAAGTTGATGTCATGATGTCTTGTGGGTATTTTAAGTGTGTGTGTGTGTGTGTGTGTGTGTGTGTGTGTGTTTCCGGGCAAGAGCGCAGTTTCACTTGACTTCTTGAACATTTCACTACACTTCTATAGGCATGGGCCTTTTTAGCAGTTATCTTCTGCCTTGGATTATAATATCACAGGGCTAGAAACTCTTAAGATAATTTTAAGTTGTCTTGGGTACAAGTTGATAAAAAAAAAGTCTTCTTGTCCTCTAAAGTAAAAAGACAATGAATAAAAATAACCTTTGACGGTGCAGTGACAAATCAACAAACATAATTCAGAAATGGCAAATTCTGATCTTGTGTGGCTAAGGCTAAGAAAACTAGATGCAAAACAGTGTATATATGTTAACGGGGTATCTTTCCCATTGTGTTTCAGCATGTATAAGGAAAGAAAGCAGAATTGTCATGTTCCCATCATTATCTCTTGTCTGAATTTAATATCATAGAATCTCTGTCATGCTCTCTGTCTCGTTTCTCGATCTCTCCCTCTTCATATCACACTAACACGCACACACGCATGCATATATTCCAGATTAAATCCACGTCATATATCTACTTATATTTAAAACAAAAAAAAAAAAAATAAAGGGAATAGATCTATCATTTCAGTGCTGACGAAGCTTAACTCCTGAATGCTGTTGACATGAGTTATGTATAGACCATGCAGAGGGGGAGGATGGCATTGGGGGTGGGGGAGAGGAGTGGTAGTAGTGAAGATGTGAAAGTGAAATGGGGAAGAGGGAAATGCGATTGGTTTGTAGTGAAGTTTACTTTTCACTCTCAGCCCCACTTTCATTGACCCATTGAAAAAATGGTTGCCCAGTGGACAGGCAGAGAGAGAACTTCCAAATCCAGTTGTCTGCCAGAAAATTCAGTTGTCACAGACAATAGGTTTGATGGGTTTTTTAGCTCTGTGTCACAAACTAATGTCAAATTACATACTTGATACTACATTTATCATGTACTAAACATAGTCTGTGTAGTTTTCATTTATTTTGATTGTCTGTTTTACGTAAAAAGGACTTATCTCACATTCTTACTTTTTTTCTTTGCTTTTCTCTTGTTACTCAGTCTATTATGATTGTCAGAATTTTTTTTTTTTTTTTTTTTTTTTTTTTGGTCTTCCTCACAGTAGCATTTATTTGTTGTGTTTTCAGATAGCCTGTAACATATTCCGCACCCTGCCACCAAACGACAACCCTGACTTCGACCCTGAGGAAGATGATCCCACGTTGGAGGCCTCTTGGCCACACCTTCAGGTAGATTCAGCTAACATCCCCTGACACATCTGTCTGTGTATAGTCATATGTTTTCCATGTCTCCTCAGAACCTACTTCTTTTTTGGTCTGGTGTAAAATTGTAACATTTTGACTGTTCTTTCTACAGATTGCTCAGATGTTCATATTGTTCTGGCCCTGTACAGATGTGTAGGGCCAGACATCAGTATGTGGACTGTGTCTGGTCTTTGTGACATGTACAGCGATTAATGAAATTGTGTGTGTGTGTCTCTGTGTGTTTGTGCTGTGTGTTTGTTGTTGTTATTGTTGACTTTTCAGTGCTGACTTATTGACTGTGTTCTTTCAGTGCGCTTTACCATTTTGGTATGACATTGTTGTTAAAGAAGAGAAATATTTTGGGTGCATGTACACTGACCTTTTACAAAAGGTACAATTATCTAAAAATAAAATCCTTGATTTAGATAGCCTAAGACAGGTCAAGTTAGTGGTTTATTATGTTACTGCAAAACATTACATTATTTTCAGTGGATGACATCAAAACACATTAAAAAAAAGTAATTTCAAAATTTTTGGTTCATCACTTTTTCATCTGATACATTACAGATCTCAGCTGTATTTAAAAGCAAAATCATTTAAAATGAAATTAAGTGAAATCTTTAATGAGGCAGAAAACAGTTAACAGTAAATAATAAACTAGTAGGGTAACTTGCTCCCTTTTATGAAGTAAATACATGTCCTTGATTTCAGTCTAGTGCTGCTTACAACACTGATTCGCCTAGCAGAAATGACACAAAAGAGCACACTGAACAAACAAGGAGACATCCCTGAAAGAGGATGTTCTAAGTTTGCCCATATACCATGTACCTGACACATCTACACCGCATCAACAACTGGGAAATGAACAAACACAAATCAACATTTATTTAAAACTGGCACAGCCTTTTCGATCTTGAATGTAGTCAAGCAAACACATGGACGAACAGTAACAAACACAGGTAGCCTTGGTTTGACTGGTATGAAAGGAAATCTTGAACGAGGCAGCGAACAGTAAATGGTAAATATTGAATAAGTTGGGTAACTCTCTTGCACCCACGATGAAATGAATACATGCCCATAACTCCAAACGAATGCTGCTTACGATGCACGGATTCCCCAAACAGAAAGGACAAGAGAGAGAACACAGAACAAATGAGGAGACATCCCCAAAAAGGATATTCAAAGTTGGCCCCATATACCCTGTACCTAACACATCTACACAGCATCAACAACTGGGGAAATGTACAAACGCAAATTCACATGTATTCGAGACTGGCACAGCCTTTTTGATCTTGAATAAAGTCAAGCATACAGTGAATGAACAGTAACAAACATGGATAACATTGCTGGGATTGATATGAAAAGAAATCTTAAATGAGGCAGGGAAGAGTTAAACAGTAAGTTACAAACAAGAAGGGTAATTTTTGCTGCTGTGGTGAAGTGAATACATGCCCATAACTCCAAACGAATGCTGCTTACAGCATGGATTTGCCTTGCAGAAATGACAACACAGGGCACACAGAACAAACAAAGAGACAACCCCAAGAAAAAGATGTTAGAAGCTTGCCCGTATACCTTGTACCTGACACATCTATACAGCAACAACAAACTGGAGAAATGAACAAACTCAGATAACATGTATTTAAAACTGGCACAGCCTTTTCGATCTTGAATGTTGTCAAGCAAACGCACAGAGGAACAATAACAAACACAGGTAACCTCAATTTGATTGGTATGAAAGGAAATCTTGAATGAGGCAAGGAACAGTAAAAGTAAATAACTAATTAGAAGGGTAGCGCTTGCTCCCATTGATGAAACAAATACACTCCTTTAACTCTAAACGATTGCAGCATACAACACGGATTCACGTAGCAGAAATGACAACACAGAGCACACACAAAACAAACAAGGAAACATTCCCAAAAGGATGCGCAAGCTTGCCTATTACCCCTGTACCTGACACATCTACACAGCAAAAAGAACTGGGGAAATGAACAGACTCAGATTAACATGTATTCAAAACTGGTACAGTCTTTTTGATCTTGAATATAGTCAAACAAACACATGGACAAACAGTAACAAACACAACTAACCCTTGGTTTGATTGGTATGAATAGAAAAAAAATAGAAAGGAAATCTTGAATGAGGCAGGGAACGGTAAACCAGAAATAACAAACAAGTAGGGTAACTCTTGCTCCCATGATTAAATGAATACACGCCCATAACTCCAAACGAATGCTGTTTACAACACGGATTCGCAGTGCAGAAATGACAGCACAAAGCACACCGAACAAACAAAGTGACATACCCCAAAAAAAAGTCCCAGGCTTGCCCATATGCTCTGTACCTGATACATCCACATGTTGCTGAAATAATGGTTAACTTATTGAAAGTGTTTTTAAACTTTGTGATAAAATATTTAACAATCTTCGCCAGACTTACAGATTTTCAAGTGTAAATCCAAAGGGGATAAACACTCACTAATGTATGGAAAGGTAGACTGCCCAAAATACTATCAGTGCCAAAAACATCTGCGTTTCGTTGAAATATTTCGTCGTAAAATCGCAACAGACTATAGCATGAAGTTGTGAGAAAGTATTTTTGGATCAGAACATAAAAATACTGTGTTGGTCTAACCAAACTTTTGCAAATGATTTCACTCGTCGTAGACACAGCATGGTTTATAGAAATTTGTATTCTGCTATTATGAAGATGAACTTTTTTTTCATTTATGAAAGGTAAGGTAAGGTAAAGTTGCTTATAGCCCAGCCAACCACAAAGGGCCATATCAGGGTTGTTACCATGTTAAATCAACTCACAAATCATTCATTCACACAGTTCTTTAAAATACATCTTCTAAAAACCCGTCTGAAATTTTGAAGTAAATGAGTACTTAATGAAGTCCGTGACCACTGATATAGAAAAGTCAAAGAAATTTGTTCGCACAACAGATTTGGCAGACATTTGGGTGTGAAGTTACATGTGTTTACTGAAAACAAGTGAAAATTTGTAGTAATCTAAAAATGATAAATAGTTGATCCACGTCATAAGTATGTTCCGTTAAAAAAGAAATTCAACTATTTCATCTGCTCAACGATAGGTGATAGTAATGTTCACATCAAAGCATGCTGGGAGTCCCCATAAAATTGGGCCAAAGGAAATCAGCGAATGCAATACGCATAAGATATCAGCATTACACTCAGCAATTGGACTCACTGAAAATTTTTTGCAGCTTTTGTGACATATATGTCACTTAACCTGTTGCTGTCGGGACAATGACTTTTTTGTTTTTGTTTGTTTTGTTTTGCATGTTTGTTTTGTAAACATGTTGATGATTGTGGACTGCATGACGTTTTTCCCCAGCTGTCAGTATACTGCTGCAGACACGTGTCAGTATACTGCTGCAGACACGTGTCGTCGTATATACTGCTGCAGACACGTGTCGGGTATACTGCTGCAGACACGTGTCAGTATACTGCAACAGACACGTCGGCAGACATTGAACATTGCATAGCCTCATTTTTCATGCATCATCATCCATGTCTCCCACTTGCTTTATAGCACATGCTGATATCAAAATTCTCTCATCTTAGTCATTAATTCATTCATTCATCAGCTTTGAATCATGCTTAGTGTGATCTCAAAACTTAGCGGATGTGGTGGTGCATATATAGACTAGTCTGCATGCAGTAACACTTCCTTGATGAAACTGAAACTGATATCAAAAGATCGGTGGTATTTTGTTGTGCCTTCTGAGGAGATTGCAGGAATTGAGTTTCATGGCTTTTATAGTGCTTGCAGTTGCAGTAAAGTATGCATGCATGTTGTCCATTAAGACTAAGGGCGTTGTCTGGTTAAGATGGAAAAGCCCCTCTGGTCTCTTGATTAACATTCAGTCAGCAACATTCTTTCATTTTATTCCCATCCATTCTCCTCTTTTTGTTGATATGGACAACTTTCCTCTGTAGGAACTTTTCTTCAGCATGATGGTGCATTTGATGTCCCTCATTTGGTGGGGAGAGGGGGGGGGGGGGGGGGGGGGCTTTGCAGCGCGGTGCATGCAAGAATATGTGTGAAATGTGTCTCTTCTTAATCTGTTGTTTTCAGTGTCACAGATGATTTATTTTTCTTGTTACAGTGCTTGTGAGAAGTAAGTTACAGGTGAGGGATACCTCATCAGTGTTAAAGATGTTCTGTGACCAATCATATGTTTGACTAGTTTTTGTGTAGTTCCGTAAGTGAGCAATCTTCTCTAGATCAGTGGTTAGCTACAGACAGTGTTGTGCGCGATCAAGGAGACTCTTGTGCTTTGTGAAGCAGAAACACCAAGACAGACCTCCCATGAACTCATTCAGCTTCATTTGAGACACAGTCACACAGGCTTTTGGGTAAATTTAGACTGTCAAGATCCTGCAGTGTTCAGTTCATCATCATGTGTGACTCAGTGGTCCAATGGGTCCTCGTTAGTTCTGGCCATAAACATTTTTTTTCTCTGAGCTTTTGTCAGTTTCTTTGATTGGGAAACTTCACTGCTCTTCATACGCCAGTGCAGAACCATCAACTCATTGATGCCCTCTTGAGTTGTGGTTCCTTTTAGGAAGAGCCAGATCGATGGCCTCCGGTTTGATTTTCACATTGTCAGCCTTGAGATGTTTAGCTTGTTCATTTTTTTTTTTTAGTGACTGATCAAGCAAAGATTATGTTCATTTGTGGTTAACAATGCTCATTTTGTATACATATCACTGAAGCATGAATCATTAACACTATTAATAGTGGTAACAGTTCAGTCATTGGGTCTCATTTTCATCTGATCACCTCCAAATCAGGAAAAGATAACTGTGGCTGGCTGAGAATAGATTTGGAGAAAGTCATAAATACCAATGTGATATTAAAATGGTTGCTACTGGAATGATAGATGAGAAAAAAAAAAGTATTGGTTTACAGCCTTGAAAATACGCAGTACTTGCTTACGATTGCCACTTCAGGTTTTGACTAGGTACACATTCATATGAAAGCATTAGTGTGTCAAAAAAAACTTGGTGACTGATGTGTGCAAATGTAATACTAAACTTTATGTGATGATTTTTTTATGTAAAAAAAAAAAGATTTTTTATATATCAGCTTATTCTTTATTGTGTATATTGTGTTTGTATGAGTTGTGTTTACCTTTTTGTTTAAAAAAAAAAAGAAAAAAAAAATCTTATTTGAATAGCGGGCTTCCTTAGGATAAAAAAGATGCCACAGAAAACTGCATGTGCCATAACTTATCTTTTTTCCTCTAAAAGAACATTTCTACCCACCTGATGGACCCCAACTCTAAAAGTTTTTTTTTGTTTGTTTTTTGAGCCAAACTGAGAGGAGAGGGAAGAAGCTAAAGTCCTAATGTGATGTTCTTTTTTTTTAATTAGGCAATAGCTAAAATGTTTTGTTTCCTTATACTTTCTTATTTATATTTTGGTGAAATCGTTTGTGTGTTTGTTTTTATTGCAGATTGTGTACGAGTTCTTTTTGCGGTTTTTAGAATCTCCAGACTTCCAGCCCAGCTTGGCCAAAAAGTATATTGACCAAAAGTTTGTGCTGCAGGTATAGTGTGTTTTCTCATAAATGATATTGCTCTGTGGCAGGGTGAACAACTGTCGGGGAGAGGAGAGGGCAGGGAGGGAGGTTGGGGGGGGGGGGGGGAAAGTGGTGTGCAAAAGGAAAAAGGGGTGCTCAGGGATGGGGGGGGGGGGGGAGGGATGGAATTTTGAGGGAGAGGAGATGAAAAAGATGCTGGGATTGAGGGGGAAGGGAAAGGTGTGGTGGGTGGAGGGATCATGAATACTTTTATCATACTGTAGTTATGATTCAGTTACGATATGTAGCTGTTAATGCGACACATTTTTTAAAGAGCAGATTGTCGAGAGAAGAGGAAATTCATTAATGAAATACCAGGGATTTTATTATGGGTGCAGATTTGTTGTCAGAAATTACTCTGTTTATATATTTGCTATGTCTGCAGTAATGCTACTAGCAAAATGATTATGGTTACTACTAGTAACTTTGGGATGCAGGTAATGACGTAAGTTACATGAGTTTGAAAAGTCTGAATGCTTGAGGCACTGATTAGTGCCTAGAAAGGTTTCACAATGAGTTGCCAGTCAGTGACAAGAGTGTTTACACTGCAAGCTCCCTGGCAGTGTGCTAAGCCAGCAAGAGAGAATGGCAGAATACATAACGACAGGAAGCCAGGTTCAACAGAAGCTCATATGAAGTTCAAGTGTTTACTACTTCCTTTCACAGCAAGACCTACAGATAAGAGCTTAAATAACAGTATTGCAGAAACGACATATCAGTCACTCAAGCCAAAAGAGCATCCTACACACTGTAAAATGCTCGACTTCTGATCTACATGTAATGAATGACAATATATAGAGTTTGACAGACAGAAATTATGATCAACTTAACATGATCACCAACTACTTTTCAAGACACTACTCTCATGACTGGCCAGAATGTTCTTTTCTCAAAATTTTTACATCTTTATTTGTTTGATGACTCAAAGTGACTTATTGCCTGCTCTTCGAAAAGCCATTAACGCAGTCTCTGAAACCAACAGCCTTGGCGAGTTTTCAGTTGCCCATGCATAACTGCCCCAATGACAATGGAACATTTCCTGCAGGACTGTCCCACACATGAAAAGCTTAGGGCAGAGACCTGGCCTGCCAACACACCGATGAGGGAAAAGCTCTGTGGGTCACTGGAGGGCCTCTGTCATACAGTAACCTTGGTCAGTGCCTCTGGGGTTCCTGTCTGAGTGAACAAAGAAGAAGAAACCAACAACCAGTCAGCAGTCAATTTGAAAAGAACTAATAAAGAGAGAACATATGTGATTGTTGATGTAAAACAAAGTTGTCTTTTATACAGAAATGCAAGAAGAGTTTTTGATCTTTAGGTAGAACAAGTTGATGATAGAACCGTTTGCTCGTCCAGGATTGAAAAAATACCTGCATGGTAATTGAAACTTTGCGTGGCAGCACTCATGTTAACTGTAGCATTTCGGATAGGGGAGAAAAAGAAAGCTTTTTAGGGGGGATGCAAATCCAGACTCATGTTAACTGGATTCCCCTGGGGTTTTTTTTCTTCTAAATTCAGTTCTGTGGTGTATGTGTGTGTGTGTGTGTGTGTGTGTGTGTGTGTGTGTGTGTGTGTGCAGTATTTATTTCTATATCCTCTGATACAATGCTTCCTCAAATAAAGTCATTTTTTCAGCAGTATTTGGGAAACAAGTAAAAGGCAGGGAAACAAAACACAAAAACTTGTGACAGTTTCCTTGAAATTATCAGAACAGAACAAGTACAGATGTTAATGCGAAGGGGGTATTTGTAGAGAAAAATGGCAACCAGTGAAGAACGTAAACATGCCAGCAAGAGAAATTGCCACAGCATTTGAAAGGACAGGCAATCCTTCACACAAGCCAGTATGGATATATTCATTTTCACTTTCACTTGGTCCTCTCTAACAAAGATGAAATACCGGCTTGCACATGCACACACACACACACAACACACACACTCACACTCACACACACTGTCTCTCTTTCTCTCTGACTCTGTCTGCCTGCCTGTCTGTCTGTGTCTGTCTGTCTGTCTGTCTGTCTTTCTCTCTCTCTGTCTCTCTCTGTCTCTCTCTCTCTCTCTCTGAAAAGACTCGGCTAGAGAATGGGCTTATAAGAAATGAGTGTCACAGTGTTTGTGGTGTTAAATCAGGAGAGATTGTTCTGCACTCGAGGACCTCATGTTTATGCAAATTATACAGATCTGGGTTTTTTTTTTTTTTTCACTTCTTCCTGAGTTTATTTCACAGCTCTTTTCTTTGCTGATGTGTTCATTTTTTTCTTGGACAAGTGTGAGAATGTCTGTATATGCTGTCATGAAGAGAGGTTGTAGGGGGGTGGTATTGACATGAGCGATTTTTATTGCAATCCAGAGCACTGCAGTAGAATGCATTGAATTGCATTCATTGAAGTTCTTGTCACAGCCAGTGGAGTGAAATTTAGGCCAGTATCTTTGAAAAGTAACAAAGACTTGGGGCTCAGTCAGGGAGGTGAGGGGTGGTAATGTGAATCAGCAGTATTGTGCTGTTTCTTCCCTGTCTTTCTGTGTATTTGAAAACAAGATGTTCTGCAGTGTTTAAATGTGAGGCCGTCCACTGTCATGCTGTCCTCAGTGTCACAGTCTACTAACTGAGATCTTGCAGGTTCCAACCCCTGTTAGAAACACGTTGTATGATTGATTGTATGATTGATAGCCTATCTCGGCCACCTGATACCTGGCATGCAGTGTACCATAGGAATACCAGGACCACAAGTTTTTGTGTCACTTGCATCGTTTCAGAATGTTGCTCAGATTCCTGAACAGCTTTGCTGCTGTCTGCATCTTCAGTTGACATTAGGATGCATTGGGAAAGAGAACACTGTTAACAGACCTGTTTTAATTCTTTTTAATTATAAAATTCAGTTCCGTTGATTTTGGAGAAATCTAGGCTGCTTATGATTGACTGTCTGCTGATCAACAATGTCATCACAATTCTTCAAACTGATCCTCTGAATACCACATAGGACACATCAGCTGATTTTGTGGGAGCTGGTGGCAATGTAAAAAAGTTACATCACAGTTCTTTTACATGATTGTTAGAGGGAAAGAAAAAATGTCCTGATAATCAGAAGAATATTAGTGCTATACATATACTTTTTGAGAACACAGTTTCAGTGTTTTCATGGTTTTGTGCATAATTGTGCTGTTGTGCAGCTGCTGGAATTATTTGACAGTGAGGATCCACGGGAGAGAGACTTTCTGAAGACTGTGCTCCACAGAATATACGGCAAATTCCTGGGACTCCGAGCATTCATCCGGAAACAGATCAATAACATCTTTCTCAGGTTGGCTGGCATTGCACATGTGAAATTGAAGTGAATTGCGTCAGTTTTGTTTTCATTGGCATGCATTATTGATGGAAGAAAGGAGAGGTTCGTTATAATGGTACACATGGCCCTGAAATGTATTACATTCTTTGTTGTAGCTAAAGCGGAAGAGAGATTTTAAAGGCATTTTCTTTTTTTTTTTTTCTTGGTTGGTTTTTGTTTTTTGCTTTTATTTTTAAGTGTCAGTGCCAAAGCAGTTTGGGTTTTTTTATCATTAAAAGTGTAGGATTTGGATCCAAAAGTAACTTTGTTTGGACATTAATTACCAGGAATTCTCCTATCATCATATCAGTATTATTAATGATAATAGTACTATGACATCAGATGCCATGGTAATTGTATTATCTGATAGGTTTGTCTTTGCAAGAGTTTTCTGGTATTTACCTGCCCAAACAAAAGCCTTATTTCTACTTGAAATAGAACACCATAATATCAGGATAAAACAAAAAAAAAAGCGATAAAAGTACAGAGAGCAGGGAGCTAACTGTGCCTCAATTCCAGATAGGCCAGCCAGCCCTTAGTGAGTTCACGACATTGCGCCATATTAGAAGTAGCGCAGATTTCTCCTTTTTGTGGTGGAGGAACACACCTCATTTTGCTCTGGGCTGGTGGGTGGGGGTGGTTGGGGTGTGTGTGTGGGGGGGGGGGGGGGGTGGGGGGGGATATGTTTCAGATGAGGTTGTTGTTTGTACTCCTCTGTCAAGCAAAAAAAAAAATCTCCAGTTTTTGGACACACTCATTGGTTGTCTTGCAATATGCCCTTTATCCCAAATAACTGCTCTCTCAGTGTGCCTTTTATTACAAACATTTTTATGGGTCTTTTTGTCCTTTCTTTATAGTCTCTCATTAAAGGTACTGTTTGTATGGATAATTTATGAAAGATTTTTGTTCCCTGAAAAACCATGAATGTCATTTTAGAGTGAGTAGCGATGCTATTTGTTTTACAAGTGTTTATGTGTCATTGCCCGATTAACAATCTGCATTCTATTCTTAAGATTTCTCTCGCAGAAATGATGTCATTCAAAACTTGTGACAGCAGTGAGTACTCTGCGTCTGCCAAGTAATACCTTTGTACTTTCTCATATCGTGGTCTCATTGACAGTTTCATGTACACAGTAATATATACATATATAAAGGAAAGAAGAAAAAGTAGAAAGGAGTGTGAATTAGGGCTCCTTTGAGCTAAGCTGCTTTTCAGGGCCTTCACCATTCATAGATTTTCTTTCTGAAGTCTCTGAAAGGTTTCACGATGCTGTGTCACTCCTACTCCTGGCTTCTTTCAACCCTTTTTCCCTCAGTAGGAGGCCATCTTGTCTGACGTTTTGTGCAGTTCTTGTCAAGGATCTTTCAATTCTCTTGTAAGCCATCACATAGCTGGACTTTCTGGTGAATCTGGAAAAGTGTTGTCGGTCAGATTTTTGTTCGCCTGGGCATGCTCTTTCATATAGATTTGAATCAGGGAAAGTGGGGGGTCTGTGCATATCGCCTTCAGGTTATTGAGGGTGGCCTTTCTTTATGGCCTTTGAGCTTCTGGCACCAAATCATTAGCTGGGGACACATTATAATAAATAGGCTGCAGTGTCGCAGGTGAGCGTGCTTCCACCCATCCTTGTCAGTAGTCAGGCGTTTGCTTGGACCTGTATAATGAGAAAAATGAATTTTATTTCTTAAAGTAGTTTTGTATACTTAACCTGTCCAAACACCAAGGTGCCCTCCCCATCTCCCTGCTTAATCTGAAAAAGGTGCAAAAACTGAACTAGTTCAAATATGCACAATGTTTAAACTCGCGAAAGGCAATCACTGTGCTGGCCTATCTGAGATTGAAGTGAAGTCATTTCTGTGCTCTTGCAATAGTGTTCTTTTTGGATCCTGATGATGATCCACGCCAAGTGAGAGGAAGACATTTGTTTTAACAGGCACATAAATCTTAAAACTACCTGTAGTGGTAAACTTTGCCGCCTTTGTCTCAGCGATGCAGTTGCTGTTGATTTGAATTCAGCATTGTATGCTGTTTGCATGGTTTGGGGCATTGTGTATGGTTTGACCTGCGATGCTTGGCAAGCTATCATTCGAGATGAGGACTGAAAGTTGAACTGTAACTAGCATGGAAATGAAAGTGCAGTGTGAGCTGGTGTGAGTTATTGTCTGTTGTGTGAGTTTGCAAACAGAAAGAGGTGAGTTGTTTTTGTCTTCAGTGGTTAGCCTCTGACTTTTTTTTATTCACACAAAGTGCTAGCAACTGATACGGTGTAATTCAGTATTTTTTTAAAAAGTCGAGCCATGTAAGCTGAAATTTTGGTAAAACTTGACTTTCTCTCTCTGTGTCTCACACACACACACACACACACACACACATGCTTAGGCATAGATACTCATCTGCCCTATCAGGCTACTGAGAATGAATGAAATCAGTTCAGCAATAGATGTTCATGTAAATTTACAGCGAATCTTTTGTTCAGGTTCATCTATGAGACTGAGTCATTCAACGGTGTGGGGGAGTTGCTGGAGATTCTGGGCAGCATCATCAATGGGTTTGCTCTTCCCCTGAAGGTTGAGCACAAGCAGTTCCTGACAAAGGTGCTCATTCCCCTGCACACAAGTCACGCAGCCTGAGTCTCTACCATGCCCAGGTGAGCTATCTTTAAGCAAAAGGTCAAAGTTATTATTACAGGTAGTGATTGAGACATCACAGGAAATGTATTACAATTGCTCGAATGCAAAAGAGTTGATGTTGTTGACTTTATTTGATATAGGAATTTAATTGAAGTAGAATGGTCACACTCGCTCATTATGGATCAGGTTTCTGGAAACATGTTAGACTGTGCATGCAGTACCACAGTCAGTAATGAAGGACTGATCTGTCTCACAAAGTGCAACCAACAGTGCCATCAATAAACGTCATAGTTGGGGGATTCCCTGACCTTCGCTCACAACCATTTGCTTCATCTGAGCGCTGTTCAGTTATGTGTTTTTTTAACATTTGTACTGATTGTTTTACCATTCAGTATGACATCACAACCAAGCACTTCAGCTACTCTGCCTTGCCATACATTTACCACAGATCAAGTGCTGGAAATATTAAACAGTCAGTCAGTTGATCCTGATTCAGATGAAGAACACCCAGACTGTGACCAGGAAACATTACAGGATAGGGAGAGCTTGACCAAATTAGCACTAAGAGAAACTGACTCTGTTGGACGCATGCCAAGTGGAGAGTAGTCAGTGGTAGCAGGCAGCATGACGTGTGCAGGCGTGGTGTTGGCTCTTGGCCAACTAGCAGTGACTGACTTGAAAGCCGTGTGAGTGAAAACTTTTGATAGGGGACGACCAACACACTAAGAGACAGTGAACTGTGAGCGCAGCTGGCTTATCCGGATCAAGGTCAAAGGGGGTGTGGCCGACTGACACGTGTCAGAGATGTGCTGCAGAGATGAGTTGGAGTGGGAATTATATGACCTGCTGGACTCGTAGGCCCCAGAATTGCTCCACAGGTTCTAGAGACCAACAGGCAAGTGAAAGACTTTGTTTTCAAAAAAAAAAATATTGCTTTCAACAGAGTGAAAGGGATTTGTAAGCATGTGTGTGTGTGTGTGTGTGTGTGTGTGTGTGTGTTCCCTTTTTCTTTCTTTCATGTGTTTACCAGTGGGGCAAAAGAAAGTGTGTGTGTGTGTGTACATGTGTGTGTGTGTGTGTGTGTGTGTGTGTGTGTGTGTTCCCATTCCTTTTTCTTTCTTTCATGTATGTGCCAGTGGGTTGTAAGAAGTTTGTTATATGTGTGTGTGTGTGCATGTGTGATTGCTTTTCTGCATCACCTCTTTAGTCATATTGATAATTATTCCACTGAATGTTGTTTCAGGAGTGCTGATGAACAAGGATTATTTTCAACCTGTGGACTACTTCCAGCTCTTCTTTTGCTGTTGGATTTATGGCTTTTTTTTTCTGTTGGATATTACGTATTCTCTGGTCTTCATTGGTGAACGGAGTATTTTTCCTTCTTTGTTCAGAGTTTGATGGCATGATTTCTTCTTTTTTTATGTTGAGACTAAAGATAACATTCAATTTTTGTTTTGCATTTTTTTTGCACTTGAAACTACCAAAAATTTGAAAGTTTTGTTGACTAACTATTACTACCATTCTGTAATGTAACAGAAGTACAGTTTATTTCCTCCATTTCACAAAAAAAACAGTACAAGAATTGGTTGCTTAGTTCCAGAGATATCTGTGTTTTCACACATGCTGGTATGAAATAAGAGTTGGTTTTTTTAAATGGCTGGCGATGGACAGAAAGTCTGGTGGTGAAAGGGTTAAAGAGATGGTGTCAGACATGTACAACAGTGCAAAAACATGTAAAGTCATAGGAAGAGAAACAGGATAAGTGGGCAGCCTAATATGTATTTTCTTTGTTCTCCAGTGCTGGTAATCCATGAGATTTGGTTTCAGTTTCTAAACATTGAAATATAATAGCCATTGCCAATGGTTTGCATTTCTTATGACACAGTGCTGGGAGGTATCTGCTGAAGTGCTGGTGGCTGCCATTTTGGAAATGCTTCAACTAGATTTCAAAATGTGTGTAAAAATTGTAGTTTTTACCTCCAGTCAAGCATGATATGAGTGACACTGATAGACAACTATCTATTCAACAAGAGTACTGTCAGTTTTAGCTCCAGGTATTTTTTTTTTTTTTTTTTTTTTTTTGTAAAACTTGTAACCTAATTTGATAAGTTTGTCTGCCAGTCTAAAAACCTGGATTAGTGGCAACATATTATTGTGGTACTGAAAAAAAATGGGGAGTTTAATTTACTTATTCTCTTTACCATCTTTCTGTGAATCAAGCTTGATCCAGCACCTCAGCTAACCTTCATTTGGAACAAGGTAGTCACAGATTTAAAAAGACTGATCAAGACTCCTCAATTTGATGTTGTTCTTTGTTCTTTGCATACCACTGGTGAGGAACCAGCCTGCTTACCCAAGTCATCTCAAAAGCTGTTCATTCAGAGCTTTGTGCATTGTGTTAATCCAGCTCTGAAAAACACCTGGAATCTTGGTGTAGGTAACTGGAATTTAGGGAGTAAAGCAGAGAAGAGTAGTAAGAGGATATAAAAAGTTTCAACTAAAGCAGACCATTTTTTTTTTTTTTTTCTGTTTTGTTTTGTTTTGCCTTAGAGCAGTACATAAATGACTGCCACATTTATATCATTCTCTTTTGATGAATAGCTGCACAAAAATGGTAGGAAAAAGGTTCTTAATTTTATACAGTCACTTTCATTTGTGTAATAGGTGGGATTCAGTTGAGTATGGTTCTTAAAATTGCTATCAAGTAACTTTGTACACTGACTGCAAAGTTAATTATTTCCTAAGCATTCCTGCAATGAAAAACTGCAAACTATGAACAGTGTGTTGGTACTACCTTTCCCCCCTGAAATCCATCTACACTGCTGAGCTGACAGCATTGGTCTTGGCACTTCGGATGGTCTCCAAATCGAAGCATACAGATTTCCTTATTCTATCAGACGCCCTTTCTGCCTTGGAAGCCAGTGCCGGCCCTAATCTTAAGCACCCTCAGTTGCTGAAAATTTTTTAACTGTACACGTTCCTAAAATTAAACGGACACACCCATAGTGTTTGCTTGGGTTCCCAGCCATGTGGGCATTCGAGGCAAGAGAGAGTTAACCAGCTTGCCAGGAATGGCACAAGGGAAAAGTTGAGAGCAGGTTGTCTGTTCCTCACACTGACCTGAAACCTAAAACACAGGCCTATGTCAAAGACCTCTGGCAAGAGGAATGGACCTTGCAGGATAACAAACTGTATAAAAAATCCGTCCAGACCTCAACGAGCTTTTGCCATGTTCCAGAGGCGGTTGTAAAGAGGAAACAGTCCTGTGCCGCTTGCACACAGGCCACTCTTTTTACACCCATTCTTTAAAAAGGTGAAGAAGCTCCATGGTGTATATGCATTCTATGTCATGTTCCACTCACAGTGAAACATATTCTTTTAGATTGTTGGGACTTGCACGATGTGAGACATAAACACTTTACAGCAGAGTCCATGAAAACCCTGTTCAGAGATGTCCCACCTGACGTGATCTTCTGAAAGAGATTGACATTTTTCATCTGATTTAAGATTTTATGGAAAAAATTATTTTTAACGAAGTTTCTAGTGCATTTTTAGAAGATGTATTTTAAAGCGATGTGTGAAAGTTTTTTTTTTGTTGTTGTTGATGACTTGTGAGTTGATTTTAACGTGGTGACAGCCCTGATATGACCCTTTGCGGTCGGCTGGGCTATAAGCAACATTACCTTACCTCCCTCCTGAAACCAAAAGAACATTTGGTGTGAAACCCAGACCTAGGGCCCAGCAGTGTGCCAGTAGATCATGCTGTCTTTTCATGGTTGGCATGTTGGTAAAGTGCATGAATTGGAATCAGCTGAATTGAGTGCAGCATGATAAAGAGCATGTTGGGAATTTGTATCAGGTAACAGTTTCTTTGTGAGTTTTTTTGAGGATGTTTACAAGCCCAACAGCTGAAAATTATTGTTTGTTTTACAGCTGGCCTACTGTATTGTTCAGTTCCTGGAAAAAGATGCCAGTTTGACAGAGGATGTAAGTATGATGTGTGTTTGTGGTTTTTTCTTTTGAACATTTCAGATGTTTTAGCCTTGCCTTTTAAAAATACATTATGGCAACAAGCGTGCATGCACAGATACTGATGTGTGCAATTGACAGATGTCGGTATGTGTTTGGGTTGAGCAGGGGAGTGACGGACGGGGGCAGGGATAATGATTCAGTCTTACACTCGTTGCCCACTGGTTGGGATGGCTGAAACATCGCCAGAAATGCATTTCTTTTGTTGCCTTTTTTTTTTTTCTGTTTTCTCAGGCTATTCAGGGGACAGGGCTAGCACCTGACTTGCATTCTTTTCTCGTTTTGGCAAATGTCTCAAGAAGTCAGTGAAGTCATAGAGCGCTAAATGATGCACTAAGTGAGTTAAAGAGAAAAAAAAACGACCAAAAAGCACATTGTTTGAACTGTGTCAGGTGATCAAAGGCATTGTTTGAACTGTGTCAGGTGATCAAAGGCATTGTTTGAACTGTGTCAGGTGATCAAAGGCATTGTGTGAACTGTGTCAGGTGATCAAAGGCATGTGTGAACTGTGTCAGGTGATCAAAGGCATTGTGTGAACTGTGTCAGGTGATCAAAGGCATGTTGAAGCTGTGGCCCAAGACGTGCAGTCAGAAAGAGGTGATGTTCCTGGGAGAGATTGAGGAGATCCTGGACGTGATTGAGCCAGCTCAGTTCCAGAAGATCATGGAACCACTCTTCAAGACCATTGGGCGATGTGTGTCCAGTCCTCATTTTCAGGTCAGTTTTCAAGTCATACTGTGAGGGATAGGAGTGGTGGATTCCTCAAACACCAATGCTTGCAAGTGAGTGCATTTCATAATTTTAGAGGATTGCCTGTGTATATGTATACATCTTTTTAATCACCTTCCTGCATTGCAGTCACAATCTGTCTTCAGAGGATTCAATCCATTTCAAAAATGAAAATTGTAACGCTAGGAGCTGACAATTTGTGATGATGATCCCACTTAGTAATAAGATTGCAGTACACACACAGAAAGGTCAGTGTTGACTTCAGCAGCATATTAGTCTCGGTGTCTGAGGAGGAACAATGTACAGCATAGTTCGTTGATAAAGGTGTCTTGAGCCCAGTGATGCTGGGAGAAAATTCATATACTACTGAAATCACATTCAACACAGTTACATGCAACTTTTTTCCAGGCTGTTCTTCATGTCCTCTTTCACTGTTTTGCAGGTGGCAGAGAGGGCCCTGTACTTTTGGAACAATGAGTACATCATGAACCTGATTGAGGAGAACAGCAACACCGTGCTGCCCATCATGTTCCCTCCCCTGTACCGCATCTCCAAGGAGCACTGGAACCAGACCATTGTGGCCCTGGTCTACAACGTCCTCAAGACCTTCATGGAGATGAACAGCAAGCTGTTTGACGAGCTGACTTCCAACTACAAGGCTGAGCGACAAAAAGTCAGTTGAATCATGGAGTAGTGTACATGCCCAACCTTACAAGATAGCTTGACCAGTTTGGACAACAGTATGACCAGCTGTACATTAAACAGCACGGTCTTAGGTTCTCAGGGAAAGAAAGGGCCCAAGTCTATGAAGCTAAGTTTGGATCGATTTCAGTCACATTTGTTTAGACATTTCATATGTGAGGACTGTGTGAGCATGATTTTGGTAAACTTTAATTGTAGCATGTTCTGGACATCTGCAAGTTTTGGAGAAGAAAGGGGTCAGGCATAGAAAATTCAAGATTTTATTTTTATATCATAATGTGGCAGATTTGGCTGTTTGACAAGATCGATACTTGGATATGTTCAGGAATGTATCTGCCTTCAGTATATATGACTGGATCAGTGTTTTGTTAAGTTTGGTATATGTACATGTCCAGGAATGTATCTACCTTCAGTGTATATGACTGGATCAGATAGAAGAGCTGCATATGACACTTGACATGACACCATGATGAAAATGGTACATGTTCTATTTGGGTTATCTGTTTTCATCACTGTTAAGTCTGACTGAAGATACGTATCATTAGAGCACAGTCTGAATGGTTACTGGCTCTTTGGGACTTATCATATTAGTGATAACATCTGGCAAATTTTCAGTTTGACAGTGTTAATGCGTTTTATGTGCAGTTTTGTGATGTCACTTTGAAACAAAGATTTGTCCTTACTGACTGGGTGGTGCCTTTTTTTGGACTGGTTTCAGAGAGAAGAAGCGAGAGAAAGAGCGAGAGGAGCTGTGGAAGCGGCTGGACCGTTTAGAGCTGAACAAGAAAAAACAAGCGGATTGGGGCGGTGGCAGTCACTCCTAACAGCCCACCCCCACCCCTCCCCTGATTCCATCCTCTCTTCTTCCTCCCTCCACTTTCCCCATCCTCCCTGTCCCGCAACCCACTGTCTGTGGCTGTTCTGACCCAGCTGTAGTGTCTGTATCCCAAGCTCTGGTGTTGTCAGCTCAGTTCTGCATGGACACGGACGTTGCTGATGCGGCTTCCACACAGGCACTCTGGACACTGTAGATGGTTGCCTGGCATCGGGAGGGAGAAGTCTCGGTGACCCCACATCCCCTTCAGGTTAAGTCATCTGCCATCCCAGACCCTTTCTCAGTGACTGCCTAGACTTAGTACTCCAGTGGAAGCGGTTTTAGGACTTGCTATTCATGATTTGATTACCTGCCAATCCTCAGGACTGGTCTTAATGACAGTAATCCATGACCTTTTTTTTTTTGCTACACCTACCAGACACAGCACTGTCTGTGTGCTGTCTCAACTTCCGTGCAACATTTTTTTTTTTTTTTTGCATTCTTGTGCATTTTTTTTCCTCCCCTGTCCCCCAGCTTCTTAACAGACACTTTGAATGTGGAGCTTTCCCAGATTCTACCAGCTGACCTATGTTTAGAGATCATACCAGTATTTACTTTTGTTTCATGGCCCAGCTGTCATTCCTAGAACTCACGCTTACTGACTGATCCTAACTTGCCAAGTCTTGTAGAAACGGAATTGTCGGATGACATTCATAGACAGTGGGAGTTTTGTTGCCAGGTAACAAATTCCCTAGCCTGTCCGTCAGAAAGTCCAGGTAACACAATCACACACACACATACACACGCTGTCGGCATCCAGTCACTGCCTGCCAGAATGTAACTCTTGGAATGCCAATACATATATTGTGGGAAATATCCTACATCTCGTTTCTCACAGTATTAGTTGGCACAATTCTGGGAATATGCTTGCCATGTAAAATACATCACAGATGCATTTTTTTTTTCTCATGCTTTTTTTTTTTTTTCTCACTTTCCAAATGCTGTTCATGAAGTTATCTCCTGACAGTTCCTGATTTAACACCATAGAATCCTTCTAATAGAGTGCTCGCTTTCTTTTTTCTCCATTCATTTTGTTTTGGTTTTTTTTTTTTTTTTTTTTTTTTTTTTTGCTTCTTGTATTTCGCTTTTTGCTTTCTCCTTTTCTTTTTAGCTGTGGGATCCCTCTGTGCTGCTTTTGCATATTGCATATAAGAAAACAGACGGTATTTGATGACAGTTTAATGAAATCCTTAATCTGATGATCATAATTTGTTTTTGAAATTCACTACCATCCCTTCATGAGTTTGATGAGTTTCCCTCTTCCCTACCACCTCTTACTCCCCTCTTTACCCCCTGCCTGCCCTATCCCAGGTGCCAATAGATCCTATAGAGTAAGTCACTTTTGGGGGAACGGGACGGGGGGGGGGGTGAAAACAGTTGTGCCCTCCAGTTTGGAATGCTGAGGGCAAGGTGGCTGGTTGTGGTCAGAGACTGGTAAAGGACAATCACTTTTCAGTGGGTGTTTCCATCATCAGAGCCAAGCACATCTACATTGCTAGAGTCATTTTGTTAGTGATTCATCGCTCTTAATGTTGTTATGGAGGGCGTGTGTGTGTGTGAGTTTTGTTATGCAGCAGTTAGCGAGTGAATAGCCAAGTGCAAGAGCTACACATCAGTGTATGTGAGAGAGATTATTGATGTGTATTTTATGCAACCTCCCGAAAGAACTGGCTTCCTTTAAACTTTTCTGATCCATTTCACTTGTTATACATTAAATGTAGTGTGTCCGATATGACGACTCCCCTCTTTGATATGGACGCCTTGGTTGGTTAGGCTGTAACGAACATGAGAAGACTGCTGTGTAAGATTTTTTTTTTTTTTTTTTTTTTTTTAAGTTTCCAGAGCATTGATGGGGAGGTACCATTGTACTTTTTTTTTTTTTTTTGAGTTGAATTTTTGTAGTTTTCAGAACTAACACTTTTTCTATCTCATACATGGTTGCTACAAAACAGTTAGGCACAGTTGTTATGTTAGAAGTGTGTATTTATGTTTGCTTTTCTGTCTGCACTTTTAGATTGTACACGTAAAGGAACCGATGAAAACATAGCGCATTCTACATTCACTTATTGTTTACTGTTGAAAAGCATACCATGGTTGGCATTTTTCTGTTTTGTTTGTTTATGGTTTAGAGTAGGAGCGAGGTGGTGATATGGTTGGTTGATGTGATAGTGTGGAGTATGAAAGTGTGTTTGATTTTTTTAGTTTTGACTTGGGAGGGGAGGGGTGTGAGTATGTATTTTGTAAATGATAAGTAGCATGGATTGAAATACAGCTTTCCAGTTGCAGCTCAATTTCAGCTCATCCAGGTGTCCACATATTGAGTTTATTTTTGTCGTCGTTTTTAAAGGCATTTTGTGCCTGTTTTCATCTTTATCCTCCTACTATCATTCATCCCATCATCTGTAAACTGGTATCTTTTCTGACAGGCCTACATGCACCCCCAAAGAATATATAATAAAGACAAAAAATTTGTTTATGCTGTTAATGCCCCATCTTTAATGCCCTTCTTTATCCCCTCCTTCTGTCCCCAACCACAGCAGCATATTTTTCTCCATGTCCTGCGTAGCCTTGTGTGTGTTGTGAACTGTGGCTGTTGATAAAGTGTCATGACCTTCGTTTTCTTTGCCCCATGTAAACTTGCTCTCTTTCAGTGGTGATTTACACTGAGCTGCATTGTTGGACATTCAGTCTGCAGTGTGAGTGATACTCCGGCCAGTGTGATGTGTGTTTGAGCTATGTGTGTGTGTGTGCCTGTGTGTGTGTGTGTGCGCGCGTGCATGTGGAAAGGAAACACAAGAACAGAAAGGTTGCACCACTTTGTGATACTAACCTAGCTGTGTTCTTTGCTTATGTCAGTGGGGGAGAGGAGGCTGTGTTGTACTGTGTGTGCAAAACAGCCATGGTAGGTTAGGATTTGTCAGAGGGCACTTGGCTGGGGATCATTTTAGGGGTGATTCCATTTGTCCATTTTAAAGTTGCAGCAAAAATTGTTCAAGAAGAAACTAAGAGGGCATGATTCAATTTGTTTATGAATAGGGATATTCTTATCTTGACCAGAGCGTGTAGTGATCAATGCCTTACTGGACACCTTAACAGATAGGCATGTCTGTCATTCTCATTTCTTGAGAATTTTGGTACCATTTTTACACAGGAATGTCATGCTGGAGCTAGAAAAGGAACTATGCCGAAGGCTAGTTAAGCTTGCAACACCTGTAGCAGAGCCGCTGATGGACGTGTTTCCAGGAAGGCTCACCTGTACTTCACCATGGCTGAGAAGACTTGTCCCATTTGTCACAAATCCGTGGGACAGCACATTTGCAGACATGGGAATGGTTTTGATTGGTTTCATGACTGAAAGGAAAAGGGAGTGGAAGGAATGGCTGTCTGTGCCTAAATGCTGGCAACCCTGGATGGTGTCACTGTCAGTCAGCTGTGAGCACACTTTTTGCCAGACACTGCGACGGATGCCAAAAATATAACGGTAACATGATGAGTGGACTCGCATCTTTAGGCTGGAAAGGAGAAACATATTGAGAACTGATATTTGAAATGAATGCATGGCTTTATTTTTGTTAGATGGGTATTCAGCTGTTATGCAACAATGTGCAGTTGTAACTGAGAGGTTTTGGTTGATATGGGGCTTCATGTGATTGAAAAATATTAAGTTACTATTTTGAAACGTACGTTGTTTGGCAGTTAAAGCGTACAGGTGTGGCCATTTGCGATCACCACTTTGGAAGAAATAGTAAGTTACTGTTGGTTGGTAACAATCTGGCGACTGTAAGTATAACATATATGTTAGAGCTGTGTAGGTATGTGGGGAAGTTTGATGGAGTTTTGTGGAATGGTTGCTGCCTGATCATTTAAGAGAGAAAAATAGTGTTAAAAATGTCCATATAAAGGGTACTGTATACTATTCAGTCTGTGTTACTATGTGCATCCACAGAAAGCCCAGCATTAGGTCACACCAATAAATCCTGCCTTTGACAGATGAGTCTGCAACTTTAAAGAAAAAGCTTGTCATTGTTGACTGGGATGTTAATAAAAGCTGACTGCATAAGATAGGCGTGTTGAATGCATGTCTTCCATTTCCCCTTGTTGGCTAAGCTCAGGTGATGGTAGTTCATTATCCAGCTCAGAACATCCAGTACTCTGATCTGTACCTTCTCAACAGAAACTGTGATCTGTCTGCTCAAAAAGTTGTTGTCAGTAGAAACTCCATGAGCCTTGTACGCTTGTGCACCATGGAAAGCTTGGTGGTCAAGATGACAGGTTTTGTGACTTTGTCTTTTTGTTGTTTTTTTTTTTTTTGTTTTTTTTTTTTTTTTTTTTTTTTTTTGGTAAGTTTCGAAGGGTATTCCAGAAACTGAAGGGTGGAATGCTGGAGATGGCCCAGAGGGCTGTCATCACCACAAGCAATGGCAAAACAATGATTGTCTCTAGTGATGTTGAAAATTACAGAAACAGATAAATGACCAGGGAACATACATGTATTGCATGCACACACATACAAGTTTTGTGTAATGTTGCAGTATCTTTTTTGTGTGCACGATGACAACAGCAGACACCATCCCTTTATACCATTTCAGTCTGAGCTACCCCCACATTCCCATCCATATCCTCATCTCATTGATAGTTTCAACAGAGGTTGTTCCTTGTTCATTTGCTCGCGAGTTATTAACGCCATACATGACACTATTAAGCATGCTGTGTGGAAGAAGTCTGTGATTGACTTTTGTTGTTGTTCTCTCTGAAGTTTTAGCTCAAACCCAGTGACATCTTTGGCTCATTTCTACTGGCAGTGCAGGTGGAAATACATTTGATTCTGGCTGCTTAGTTCCAGACATGAAAATCCACAATTTAGACCAGAAATCATTTATGTACCTGCATTTATGATAGATGGACCATTTGTTGTTTCAGCTGTTTCAGACAGATTTTTGTTTTTATGTTTGTTTTGTTGTTGTTGTTTTTGATGATCAGTGAAGTGTTAAAGTTAACATTTTATTGAGAAAAGTGGGTGAGAAAGTAGCATCATGTGAGTTTTGTTGCATCAGCATAGCTTAAGACGAAGTAGTAAAAGTGATGCGCTGAATGGATGAAATTAACAGTTTGTAATGTGGTAGGTGTGTATATCTGAGAGTTACGTGTATACATGTGTTATTGAATGTTTTGCGAGATATGTACATATTGTGTGTACGTGTATAAAGAACAGCTCCATTTGTGAATTAAGTGTACTGAGATCAGTGCTGTCATCCAAGAGAGTGAGTGCATGTGTGTACATTTTGTATGCATGTAAAGAATGCTTGAATAAATTAATGCATGTTTGCTTCAACATTAGATGGAGGACAAGAGTGTGGTTGCTTCAGAACTAGCTGACTAATCTACAGCTCCAGTAATTTATTCTGCGTATAACTATGGTGCAGTGCTGGACTTTCTCCTGTCTGTTGGCAGTCAGATCCCAGAGTGAGCCAAGCCAAGCACTACTAACACCCCACCCCTCTTTCAGTGCAGATGGTTTTAGGGGTGTACATTTATCAGCACAAGCATTTTGTGGTGGTCAGCGCTCTGTTGTTGTTTCCTCAGTTTAGAGTTTGGTCACCTGCCCCCCAATGCAGTCAGACTGAATTCTTTAGGACTCTCACCAGTCTTGGAGTATGTACATGTGACATGTTATGAAATGCCTTGCCAGTGTTAAATGTGTACTGTTGGTTTTGTTTTGATGATGTATTGAACATATATCGTCATCCCACACTTGTGAAAAAAAAAACTATATATAATGATGGATAAAGTTGATCTTGTGTGCCATCCGTTGCATGTGTGTGTGTCTGGTTTGTTGTGAGCTCATGTGTAGATGGACGCTTGAATCTGTATGCGAGTGCATCAGAGCACACAGCATGCGTGCATTTGCATACAGGTGTGCCAGAGACCGGCCTTCTGATTCGTTCAGTTAGTACTGGCACCAGTCGGCCAAAGCCTAACTTCTCTGTTGGAATTTGTTCTATGGTTTTCACCATCAAGCTGCAACATGTCAAGTAGCAATTGTTGACAGCAATTTCCATGCAAGAACTGTGATCTGGCACAGTCTCCACAAGTTACCTTCTTACAAAACTTGTATGCGGCAGTAACCAACAGACTTGTTTGATAGATGCTTCTGTTCAGCAGTATGGAAACACGTGTACTCCTCAAGATCGCAGTTGATCATTCTCCCAAACCAGTCTATTTATAAAAGTATTCATCTATGACCTATCGCAATGAAAAGTACCTATCATAATTGAAAACACATAAAAGTGGGGATGATTATATCATGTAACCTTTTGTGTGTTCTGAATTATCTTCTTCATCTGTTAAGTGGTGGAGATGATATCACATGATTTTTAGTGTCTTCTCAGTTACCTTCTTCATCCGACAGCTGCAATCCACCTCTTAAAAAAAAGGTTTGAATGGCTGCTTAGAATACTCAATGCAGAGTTACCTTAGTTTAGACTCCAGTGTTTTAAACCAGTTGATCACTGTTTAAGCACCGATTTCTCAACAGGAGTCGATGATATTGTTGCAAAGAAACCACAGTCATAATTTTGACTGTATCCACAATTTACTCACAGAGAAGGTAATCTAATGATGGAAAGAAGCTTTCTGAACAATTCATAGAGCTTCTGTCCATCAAATGATTATTTTCTCAAATAGCATAAACAAAACCAGAACACAAACACAGAAAACCTGAATGTGCGAAATAATGCAAGCAAACAGTTGCTCCATCTGGATTGAACAGTCGATTCAGCTGGTCTGTAGGACTGGCTGAATATGGTTTCATTAATCTCTTGTGAACCTGTGATGATTGTGATAGCAGACATTAAAACTTATCCTGCATCTGTATGAAACTACATTCTGACTTGTCAGTATAAAAGAATCTGTAGGGTATGTCTGTCTGTTTATGATTTATTCCTTTGTTTACATTTAAAGAAGCTTTATTGCATTCTGAGCTGTGCAACCAAGAATGGTACAGCAAGACGCCCTCGATATAAGATCATGCACAGTTTCTGATTTAAGAAAAGTCAATGTCTTAAGAACTGAAGTAAATTTTCTTAACATTTTCCAGCCAATGGCTGCTCTGAACATACTGGGTGCTCTGTGGCCTATGGCAGAGTCTATGTTAATAAGGATGAAAAGGTCAATCAGGTCAACGGGACAGCTTGACCTGAATGGGCAGTGAGGAAGACCACTGAGTGTGCTTGTATCTTATGCCTTCATTCCCTTCTCTGCAGTCCTAGCCCTTTTTTCTTTATGTTCCCAATACAGAACCTCTTCTTGCAGTCTTCAAGCTGCTTGACAACTGTTTATCTATAACATTGATGGAAAGAGTGGGGACAGGTAGCTAGCTAGCTGTCATTTTCAGTTTCATTTGCCAGTTCGGCTTTTGCTGTCTGTCTTCCATATTCCAAGTGACCTTTTATCCCAACCCTCTCTCTACTCTCCTCCCCCCCCCCTGCACTTGACTTGATTAAACTAGTTGACATTCTTTCCCCTGCGGTGAAAGGACAGAATTACGCGCCATACTTTCATCACTGAGACCCTTATAAAAATGCACTGAGCCATCAAGACTTGAGGTCTTCTCTACTCCCCAAATAATTATGATTACTGTCCACTGTAACACTACCAGTAGTCTAATTTGGCATAGAAGGATGGGCTGAAAGCTGGTTGGCCTTGCTGCTACACACTTTGCACACGTGAGGACTTTTTCTCTCTCTTTTGAAATGTATAACAAAGTGGAGGGAAAGAAAAGGAAACAGACATGAAGATGTTCACAAACATCTACACAAGATGTACACACAAGATGTACACAGCAGCAAACCAAGAACGACAAAAACACTGGAAATACATCATCTTGCTCATCATTCAAATAGGGTGCCAATTATGAAGAACATTCACTGGTTTTTAAAAATAACCTTGATTACCTGCAAAAAAACAATCAACGGAACTTGTCTTTTAGCTCTAGCAGATACATCAAAACAATATGGCTGACAAGAGCAAAAATGTCATACATCGAGACCAACACAAAGCAGCTTAGAACAATTGCACAACATGTCTGCCTGTTTCAAAGTGTACCGAGACAAAAAGATCCTTCAAAAAGTCCATATGACAGGTATGTAATCAATTATCTATCACAATACTGTCTCAGTTGATCCACAGGTTGTCTCATGCACAACATTTGTGTATAATCTGTGTGTCTACCTCAGGACAGCATAGAATTTTCTTCACATTAAAAAGTATCTGATGTGTATGTGTGGTAGTGGTGTTGTTGTCGTCCGTCGAAACGACGAAGACCATCTAGTCATCCTGAGATCTGGGGTGAGTGCGTAGATGGCTGGTCAGGCCGATCTGCACCCGAAAGACCTATCGCAGTACGACGGGGGATGGTGGCAGCAGTTGGAGATCTGCTGACACTGGTCTTCCTGATCATCCTGCGCTGCTCAGCTACAGCAGTTTGGTTGCCTTCACAGGTCTCTGCACCTTTGCGGACAACTGATCGCCACCCGTCTCTGTCCTGGGCAGTCTGCTCCCATGTTGTGTGGCTGATGTTGAAGGCATTCAGGGAAGATTTGAGGCTGTCTTTGAAACGCTTTTTCTCGCCTCCATGAGAGCGTTTGCCTTCTTGTAGTTTGCCCAAACAGTAGTTTCTTTGGCAGCAATGGTCTGGCATGTGAACTATGTGACCTGCCCAACGAAGCTGTGACTGCATCAGGATGTGTGAAGATGCTGGGCAGGCCAGCACCAGTGAAGACTTCAGTGTCCAGAATCTTGTCTTACCACTTAATGCCCATGAGTCTTCAGAGGCAGGAGGTGTGGAAATGGTTCAGTTTCCTGGCGTGACCTTTTCTCTATTGTTACACAGTTTCCTGTCACACCAGGAAACTGTGTTTGTAACAAGAGAGAAAAGCTAAATGATCTCTCAAATCACTCCTCCTTTGGTTCCCACTGTGCCTAAGTTTGCAACCAATTTTGCTGAGGAAAATCTTAATGGAATTGGCCCCAAGCTGGTAAGTTCATGCTACATTTGCACAGTGTAACCGTTGGTTGCTATTCCACATATCAAGTCTGAAAGTCCCCCCCCTCTCAAATTCTCGGACACAGATGAAACAAAATGTGTCCTTGAAAATTTCATACCACTGCAGATTTGCCCAACTGCATGGAAAATCATGCATAAAATTAAACATAATAGTCTGGTTACTTTTCACTCTCTGAATTACAATCACATTTATGGAACCTCTGATTCACTTTTATTTTAAGTACCTCTAAGCATATACATCATTATGTAACATCTTCTGACCGTCAGCTGGCTAGTCCCTACTCTTTGTTGAGACTACACTGCAGCTGTGGGCAAGTCAGGAAACGTCCCCAGGGCCTGAAACTAACTCTAAGAAACCTTTCTCTGCATCAGAACTCAAGGCCCCATAGCGACAAAATACTTGCTGGCACGGCACAGTGATTAAAGCATGCAGAGCATAGTGACTGTCGTTTTGCTGACAAATCAACCTGTGGAAGTCACTTTTCTCCTACCTGGACATGATGGCCATGCCTATTTCGTCTTTTTCTTCAAGGTAGCACAGCACATTTCAAGGGCAGAATATATACTCGTATGTCCACAGACTGTTGAACACAACCTGATTATGGAATCATTGACACTGCCATGTTATTGCTTGTAGATATAAAAGATGTCTGCAGATGCCCCCCTCTAGGTTATATAGTATAGAAAAAGCTTTTCTTGTAAGTAGGCAACGTTTCAATTCAAATGAAAAATCTATAACAGATGTAACATGCATGGAAGGCCGTTCACAGGCATTTATAGTTATGCTGCTCCATGTAACTTCATCCATCCGTGTTCCCTACAGAGACAATCACTAGTCAAATACATTTTGTGACACAATTTAGTTGTATTCACCAGTTTTACTCAGCTATGGGTATAAAAATACCAATATCTCTTAAATAACTTGACACAACCGATTCACATCGCCCCTCCTAACTGATGACACTAATGCATATCTCTTCCCCCCTCTCTTTTTTCTGTTTTTGTGTGTGCGTCTTCATCCATCTGTCCACTGGTCTATTCAGGTCTCTCTCTCGCTCACTCTCTCTCTCTGAACTATCCGATCACAAAAATGGATCTCAAATGCTGGACATGTTTCTACAAGTAAGACATTTGTTCAAAACAAGCAAAAACATTTACATATTTTTGGCAATGGAATTCACAATACTCCTGTAACCATGTCAGACTCGAAAAAATTGACAAGATTGCTGTGTTAAATTTTCAAACAAACGACAACAAAAAAGGCAAAATACAAATAAACTAAAAAAAAAAAATAGTGCGTTTACAAGTGAATTTTTGACCAATGTTTTGTCTGAAGTAAAGTAGGCTTGTTGTTCATGCCCACTGAGGACTATATCTGTTGAAAATAAACACTTGCTTCTTTTCTGTTGTGTATTAAATCAGTGTTACTTGGCACTGTGTTTTATGTGTGTGTTTGTATTTTGTTCACACACACCAGACTTCCTAACCTATAATTCCCTGCATCTTATTTTAACAGTAACAACTGCATTCATAACAAAACAAAACATCAAAGTACACATTAATGCTACACAGGACCTCTCCTCTTCAGAATATGAATACACTGACGTATCCACAGTGCTTTTATTCCTCCACTTATAATGCTGTTAACACCGAGAGTTGAACACAACATGGGAACAGACTGACACCCATCAGCTCTTGGTGCCGTTTCCCACAGCTTGACTTTGACACAATCAACAAATGAAATTTGAAGCCAACAAGCTAGTACTGACCTGCAGTCAAAGATTTCACACAGAACAGCAGCAGCAAATCATGAGACAAATCAAAATGTAACAAAACATTGTATGGCAAGAAAGCATTTGAAGCAACACATCAGTACATGAAAGAATATTCCTGTTCTCTGGTTATAAAACTGATCCCACAACAATGCATCGCAGACGTGCCAGTATTTGGTGACTGATCTGTGTCTGGTATACCAGGATCGCAAGATGTTACTTGATTAATCCAACAAAAAGAACTTAAAACCTTTATCATGATGATTTGCTTTACTCTATAGGATGTTTGTAAAATGCTGATCATGCAATAAACAGACTGAATTAACTGACATAACAGTATTTAAGAAATGTCACATACCTGTCTCCATTCCCTCAATGCATACCTGTCTACATTCTTTCAATACAACAGCTATGCTGACCGCAGACCAATAGCCATCTACATGCAAGACCTAGAATGCCAGTGACAAGGCAACCCGAGTTGTCAGTATAACTTGTCGGGCCACCTTCACTTCTACATCTTCCAAGTCGTCCAGTCTGACGACACAGAGTGTTTCCATTAGTTCAGGGCAAGGGAAAATTCAGAATTCAAATTCTTGTTGTTTGTAATCCATTGAATCAAACTGGTCCACATATCGGCTGAAAAGGGGAAACTTGTATCAGGGGAACATGTTCCGTGTGGCAAGACATTCCATCTGTATGATGTAATCACCCATCTGGTTTTGTAGCATGCAATGTTATCACAAATGATAAATGGAGGGTCTTCCAGTAAGTGACGCTTCTTTGGTTATGCTGGTCACAAGATTTCCCAAAGAAGATTTCTGTGATATTCCTTGCTAACAGTGTGTCTCATACCATCATAAGAAAAAAGCAAACAAACAATCTTCAAATAAAATCCCCCCGTCTTTGACTGAATCATGTCTGTGGTCGTTGACACTTGAGTGTGCCACTCAGTTGACTGTCACTTCAATTCTGGTTCATAATTGCAAATCCAAGTTTCCTCAATAGTTACAGTCCTCTCTTACAGCTCTTCTTTTTTTTTTCAAAAACTCTGAAACTTCCAGTTGCAAAGTGAAGCGACTGTAGGCGGAAATCTAAACAAATTTTAAACATAATTAATAGCGAACCACCAAGAAAACGTAGAACAAATCACAACATAAAACACGATGCATTTTGACCCTCTTAAGTCTTCTTCAGGCAAAATGCAAAACACTCAGAACAACGAAAATGAACAAGCAATCATTTATCTTCATTCACTTCAGTGCAAGATCGATGTTGAATGAAAACGAGACTGTCAAGAAGCTTCTTGACAGCCTTGTTTTCATTCAATGCCCATCTTGCTTCTTGAAGCCTCGTTTTCATTCAACGCCCATCTTGCGCTGAAGCAAATGAAGGTAAGTGATAGTTCGTTCATTTTTGTCGTCCTGAATGTTTTGTATCTTGCCTGAAGAAGACCTAAGAGGTCGAAACGTGTCACGTTTTGTCTTGTGATTCGTTTGTCTACGTTTTCTTGGTGGTTTGCAATTAATTACATTTAAAATCCGAAACTTCCATTTGCACATATTTCTGCTAAGTAGTAGGCACACAATTGTATGTCTCATGTTATCCTGATGTATATGGATCCATGGCTTATTATGACATCATAAGGAATTCTTTCTCATATCAACCTAATTCTCCTATCACTGTTTTAAGATTTTCATCACTTTCCAGATGTGTGCTTCACCTGTAATGTTAGCTGGACTGCCTGGTCAGTGTTAAGCTTCAACATGATTTTTTCCCCCTCCTCGAAAAAAACAAAGCTATCACAATACTGTTGTACGACAAAGTGCTTGCTTGCCTCCTACTTCCTGCAGTGTTTGAATCTAGCACAGAACAGCAGTAGCTTTCTAATATTCAGTTTTAAATGGGGAGTTTGTATTATACTCCCTGTTTGGCTAAGTATACTTACCATGTCAGACCATAGCATTAAACGGCTGTCAGTTTTAATATACTTTTTGAAGGCACGCTGTTCTCCAACACTGACGCTGGCCATTGTGCTCGAAGTGACAGAGTTTTACGCCACGATTAGAGTCAGGAACTTGTTTTTTCTTGATACTGGATCAGTGTATCTATTGGATGATCCTAATACCTGTGACACTTCCCTCAGAACTGCACATCAACGCTGTTTACTCTGTGTGTTTTCCAGCACACAGGAATCAAACCCACCCCTTTTTCTCATACCAGGAGAAATCATAGCAAAGAACTATCAAGGTTCATATGCTATCACCCACACCTTTTCTGTACTTAGGGAGCAGGGGGACGACTGGTTTCCGCAGCTCGTATATGCGTGTGTGAGGGGAGGGGGGGTGAGTGTGTGTATATAAGAGAGACACATCTCAATCACATGGATTCTTCGTAAAACAAACTTTATCACCACTTGAACACAATAACAACAAGGTTGGCGGATCCTGAAGATATAGGTGGGATGAAGTAATTCCTTTATAAACAGTACATCAGAAGTGTTGCACCTGAAGCAACATTCCAACTCTACTTTCTACTGAAGAGATTCTGATCCTTCATTTCAGCATATCAGTCTCTGAATTTCAAATTTTCTCTTATGTTTAAAACAACAAACCAATTAAATGTGAATTCAAAAAATCCTTGACTTGAGTACAGACCTGTGTATGCAAACACCCATTCTTTCCTATTTCACACTGTAAACAACACTTCTCTCTTTTATGGAAAACCAACGCAAATGAAATATTTTAATTTTTGGTCTAACTAATCTGCCCTGTAATTTGCTTTGGCACTGTTGGCCAAATTAAAATTAGATACACCAATGCATTCAAGTCAGACAACGCCATCAATTACAAACTTTTTAGTCCTCACACATCGCACACTCAAGGCTAAATCAATACTGCTGTGAACTGAGCATTCACGGAAACAGGTTGCAGTGGATCCACCTGTGAAGATTCCACCAACAAACAAGAAAAGCAATCGATTGCACTGTTGTGGTACACTGACCGGCTTGAATCACACTCTGAAAGACAACTGGGAAAGAAACATTACAGTCTGGCCACCGCATCCCAAACTGATCAAACATTTAAAAACACCACATACAGGAAAAGAAAAAAAAAAAAAAAATTCTTCATGTCGGAAAGTAAGCAAGTAAATGATTCATTTTTCTGGTCAGGTTCTTAACTACTCTGTATTCATGGAGTTTTCCATAACGTGTATTGTTTTTCCTGTATTGTTATACTTCAACCGACTACACTGGGCCTTTTCAGGTCTGTCACTGCTTTGTAAAAAAGAAAGCCTGTCTGGAGAAAAGGGTCAAAACTATGTACGTTTTTACGTAAAATTCACAGATTAGTAAACTAATCTATTCATATCTTTGCAGCTGTAAAAAATAGGCTGTGCCACGGGCGCCTTGCATTCTCCTTAATTTTTCCAAAATTCATTAACTTTTGAATGCAACAATCAAAAAATAGTTAAATAAATAATTTTTTTTTAAAAAAGCAAATGCTGAATGGACAAACAGACACTGCAGAACTGACAGCTAGTGTCCACTCTGAAAAGTGTGTGCATTTTTTCTACCCAGTCAGCAGATCGGGGGAAAAAATCATTTCTCCATGAGAAAAAAAAGTGTCAAGATGGCCGACAGATGAATCGACCAAGACGACAGAAAGACGATGAATGATAGTTAAGCTAGAGCAAAAAATAAAAATAAAAGTAGATAAATAAAAAAAGCAGGATCAAAGAAAGTGACAGAAAAGAGAAAATTACAAGCAAAAATTTTCTAGACGACAGGGAAACAATTTACTCTGTAAGAGCCTCCACTATCCTTCTTCTAAAACACACCACCACATTTAGACACCATTTGAATGGTTACAAAATCTGTTCATTTCAAAAAGCAAATGATTTCTTTTTTTTTCTTTAAAGCTTGCAAAAGTTCTTTTCTTTTAAATGAAGATATGTACAAAACACCATAAAAATATAAGTGAATGGTTTTAGTACATATGACACATCAGCAATGGTAACAATATTGACAAGTGCATGACTTAAAAATAGACAGCAGCAGCATCCATGTGATTAATACATTTTTGCCTTTCAGCATACTCACTTACTGGTGGACAAAACACTCAATTCTCTCTTACTGTGTGTGCCAGTGTCAAGGACAAATGCAACACAAGTGGTTTCATTTCCAGATTCATCACCCACTTCCTCCTCCATAGAAAAATGCATATTCCCATAAATAAGAGCTATTAATATTGATACTACACTCATAGAATACAAGAGTTTTCTGTTTCTTGATATAATTTATTCCCTCTTCCCATCCTACTTAAGCACGTAGCCGCTTCTCCCAACATAGATGATGTAAGATCTTCTGTTTGTTTATCACGTCACAGTCAACTGTCAGTCGATCTTAGCGCACACTGGTAGTACTTTTTATACCCTGTGGTTGTCCAAATGACTTACGAAAATCTTGCAGTCCCCTCCATGCATTACCGCTGTTTCTTGAATGGATTCTTTCTCTCTTAAAACTTTCTAAAGGCAAAGCCCCTATGAATTCAATTTCTGATTTGGCAAGCATGAAAATGACCCATGAAAATACAATCTTTCTTTACACAAATACAGTTCTGTCTGTCTTAACCAAGTTCAAACTTTGATTTCCATGCTCAAAAGCCATATATCCCATTTCAACATTATCAGGGTGGATAAACTCAGTTGTTGTTCATATCAACAGATGAAAATAAATTTAATACATCAATATGCATACATTTTACTCTGGTCATCCTATTCATCACCCTCCTCTGACTGGGGTCTTTACGTCAGTACAAATTGAACATCGTGTCCACGCACAAAAATTAAGCACATAATGCTAGTCAGTGACCATAATACTATGCATTGGTCAGTTAAAATATCAATTCATTTGATTTCAGCCTTCATGAAAAAGGCCCCTCTTTCTTCTCCTCAAAATAAATCTACAGGTTCAAACATGGCAAGCACTCATCTACAACATCACAGCTCATCCAAAAGAAGCAGATAACATACAAAGTTGCAGCTTTCCTCATAAAATTTCCTTGCCCTGATACAGCACATGTTTGATTATTTGCTGTTTCTCTAAAACATGAACAAACCACAAAAAAACCTGTTGCACAAAATGTTCCAAACGATTTTTTACAAACAGTGCTGTCAGAACACCTCAAGATATTTCAGGAAATCAGGAAAATATATTCCTTGCAAATGGCTGGAATAAATATTTCTGACACCTACAAAAAAAAAAAAAAAAATGCAAATCTACAATTCACTCGACCCATTTAACCAAGGATCAGATCGTATCGACTCTCACAAGAAGCAAAGATCCAGAACCAAAAGACCATCAATCAGTTCAATTCTGATCATCAACCTGCTCATTATTTTTTTCCATGCCAATCTAGCTTGGAAACAGATGAATTCCATCTTTGAAGCGCTATGCATTCATGTTTTTTTCATTAATTTCTTTCCATGCAAATCTAGCTTTGAAACGGATGAAATCCATCTTCGAAGCGCTATGCATCCATCTTTAGCCAGACACTCATCAAAACAAGTTTGATGCATTAGAAACAAAAATCCCGCCAATAAATTATCAGAAGTGTGACTTCCTATCAAACATATCAAGACCACAAGAACCAGCAATCAACTCAGCATGCTCCCTTGCATGTTTGTTGAAAATTCTGTAAGGCAGCGATTAGTACCTAACTTCAGTCTTATCAACCATGTGATTAGCTCTCCACAACATGTGGCATAAATTCATTACGGAAATAAGGACAACCATCACGGCAACCCATGTCTTACATGTATCATATGTAGGTTAATCTACTTAGGAGATCAGTTCGGATAACAAAATATGGCCATTTTCCCACTATTGGGAAGGTGTAACAACTGTCAGCTGATTCTCTTCAATTACACAGGTATCAGTTCATTTATCTTCATAGCATCAACTGGTTCACCACTTGAAACTGAAACAAGCCTGTGCAGTTAATGAAAGCAACTCAAAGTACACATAAACACATGAAACAAGTGTAGAGTAACTGTCACTAAGTCCTTTGTGTACTGCATTACATAGTATCTTGTTTTGTGTGTTTCCTGTTGCTTGCTCTCCTGGAGAATCATGGTTGTGGACAACCATGCTCCAAAAGTCCAAGCTGATCAGCCCCACAGAAATTTCATCTCAATGCCGACACTCTCCAGATGAAAGTCATGAACTCCAAAGCTTTACTTGCCTATGTTTTATGCCTGATCCTATGCAAGTCAAAACAACATAAATCAGACTCTTTCTCAGCAAGTCATTCAAAATATCCAACAATCATCTGTTTGTTGAACAAGATTTTTTCTTTCAAATGTTAATACCAGAGAAAAAGAAAAACCCTGTCCACCCCCACTTGGCACTGACAATATGCAGATAAACCTAGCATCTAGTGGGGAACCTTTGGAAGGCAACAACCCCCATCAAGAAGCCCAAAGCATCATAAACAAAGAGACCCAAACATCGCCCACCATGCTGCAGTGATAAGCGCCATGACTGGTAGACTAGGTCATGTGTTTGAATCCGATCACAACCATAGGATTATTCAGCCTAAGCCAGCTCCTTTCAACAGCTGAGTGTACTATTAGTTCAATATGAAAACTGGAACTACACATTCAAATTTCAGCTACATCATAGATCTGTCACAGACAGTGGTGTTCAAATTTCCCAACCAATGATACTGCATCATCTTCTGGGCCTGAGTGACACGTTTAAAACAGGGGACATACAGTGCGGTCCTGTCCTGTCGTATAGTCTCAGCGGTCCTGTCCTGTCGTAAAGTCTCAGCCCGTCCTGTCCTGTCGTATAGTCTCAGCCATCCTGTGCTGTCGTATAGTCTCAGCAGCCCTGTCCTGTCGTATAGTCTCAGCAGTCCCGTCCTGTCGTATAGTCTCAGCGGCCCTGTCCTGTCGTATAGTCTCAGCGGTCCTGTCCTGTCGTATAGTCTCAGCCGTCCTGTCCTGTCGTATAGTCTCAGCGGTCCTGTCCTGTCGTATAGTCTCAGCCGTCCTGTCCAATCGTATAGTCTCAGCCGTCCTGTCCTGTCGTATAGTCTCAGCGGTCCTGTCCAATCGTATAGTCTCAGCGGTCCTGTCCTGTCATATAGTCTCAACGGTCCTGTCCTGTCGTATAGTCTCAGCGGTCCTGTCCTGTCGTATAGTCTCAGCCGTCCTGTCCTGTCGTATAGTCTCAACCAGTAAGGAACTCCATGGCGTCATCTTCATCATCCCCATCTTCATCATTACAACAAAAAAAAAGCTTCAAATTGTGGAGCCCTCATGCCCAGCTCTGATGGTGACCTCAGTTTTGATTTCACCTCCACATGTGCGCCTGCACCACTGAACACCACCGAAGTGTGACTCAGCAGCAATGCAGTGTCTCCTCAGGTAGGCCACCTCCTCACGGCCTGACAATGGTTGCTCCCTATGAACAACAGTGCTGAGACTGTCTGGATGTGGCTGTGGACAAGGGAACCTGAATGGGCAACATGAAAGTAATGCCACAGTCATGTAGAACAAGGCAGCAACTAAACCAGTTCCAAACAGCCTGGCACGACGCCTGGTGCCTCTGGCTGCTACAGGGACAACAAACTGTCGGAGAATGACGCTACACATAATGTTGGGCCGATTTCTAACACTCCACGTAGCTCTTGGACATATGACTGCTATTCCTATCAAAATAACATGGAGAAAAAAAAACTCCTTCTCAGCAACTTGTTAACTCCCTGGTAATCTAATGGAGAAACATTCTTCTTTCAGTCAATCAAAAATCTGGTAACAGAAGTAAGACAAGCATACACAAAAAATAGAGAAACACAACTATCACATCATTTGCAGCCCATTCGATCACAAGGACTGTATCAAGACTGTAGTACACAAACAAATCACTGTTATCCAGTATCATTTCTGACCCAATTAAATCAATCAGCATCACCAAGCACCCAGTCTCTGAAGTAGGTACACACAAACTGAACACTTCCGCTTGTATGTCAGACATCAATCAAATGGCCACAAATGTTTTGAATGAGGTGCAAAAATTAATGGATCAAGAGTAACAAGAGTGCTGACAATCCAAGCGGTGAAGACATACACCACACGGAGATGCTGACAGAGATACTGCTGATGCACATTTCTTCACTGCAGAAGCTGGTCTACAGTGTTACACAAAAAAGGTTAAAAACATCAGTCAGGAAGTGCAGGATCCCACGCTGAAACAAAACAAAAAAGAAAAAAACTTGGAGCAAGTCTTTTGACAAGAGGAAGAGTGGATGCATAGGGTCAGAGGAAAGAGGACATGGACAGCAGAGAAGGGATCTTGTGTGACAGGACAGCTGAAGAAAAGACTGTTGTCAGGGACATCTTGTGACAGGACAGCTGAAGAAAAGACTATTGCCAGGACATCTTGTGACAGGTTAACTGAAAAAAAAGACTGCTGCCAGGGACATCTTGTGTGACAGGACAGCTGAAGAAAAGACTGCTGCCGGGGATATCTTGTGTGTGACAGGACAGCTGAAGAAAAGACTGTTGCCAGGGACATCTTGTGACAGGTCAGCTGAAAAAAAAAGACTGCTGCCAGGGACATCTTGTGTGACAGGACAGCTGAAGAAAAGACTGTTGCCAGGGACATATTGTGACAGGCTAGCTGAAGAAGACTATTGCCAGGGACATCTTGTGACAGGTCAGCTGAAAAAAAAAGACTGTTGCCAGGGACATCTTGTGACAGGACAGCTGAAGAAAAGACTGTTGCCAGGGACATCTTGTGACAGGTCAGCTGAAAAAAAAGACTGTTGCCAGGGACATCTTGTGTGACAGGACAGCTGAAGAAAAGACTGTTGCCAGGGACATATTGTGACAGGCTAGCTGAAGAAGACTATTGCCAGGGACATCTTGTGACAGGTCAGCTGAAAAAAAAGACTGCTGCCAGGGACATCTTGTGACAGGTCAGCTGAAAAAAAAGACTGTTGCCAGGGACATCTTGTGACAGGACAGCTGAAGAAAAGACTGTTGCCAGGGACATCTTGTGTGACAGGACAGCTGAAGAAAAGACTGTTGCCAGGGACATCTTGTGACAGGTTAGCTGAAGAAAAGACTGTTGCCAGGAACATCTTGTGTGACAGGACAGCTGAAGAAAAGACTGTTGTCAGGGACACCTTGTGTGACAGGACAGCTAAGAAAAGACTGTTGCCAGGGACATCTTGTGACAGGTTAGCTGAAGAGAAAAGACTGTTGCCAGGAACATCTTGTGTGACAGGACAGCTGAAGAAAAGACTGTTGTCAGGGACACCTTGTGTGACAGGACAGCTGAAGAAAAGACTGTTGCCAGGGACATCTTGTGTGACAGGACAGCTGAAGAAAAGACTGTTGTCAGGGACACCTTGTGTGACAGGACAGCTAAGAAAAGACTGTTGCCAGGGACATCTTGTGACAGGTTAGCTGAAGAAAAGACTGTTGCCAGGAACATCTTGTGTGACAGGACAGCTGAAGAAAAGACTGTTGCCAGGGACATCTTGTGACAGGTTAGCTGAAGAAAAGACTGTTGCCAGGGACATCTTGTGTGACAGGACAGCTGAAGAAAAGACCGTTGCAAGGGACATCCGATCTTGTGAGTGAGGGCAGTTGGAGAAAAAACTGTTTCCCGGGATATTTGACTAATCAGATCTTGTAAGACAGGGCAGCTGGCGAGAAGAATATTGCCAGGGATGTCGGTCTTCTTCATGCATCTGAAAAGAACAAAAAAACATGTCATGGTGACCTTTTTTTTTAATGACATAACTTGAACAAACTTGGGTAATGCCAACATTAACAATGGCAACTAAATTCTTTGTATGAACAGATGCAATTTAAGGGATACAACAAAACTGGTGGAGCGATGATTGAATCTATGGTACCTTTCCATTCCCCTTCCCCTCCCTTCTCCCAACCCTAAGCTTCCCTTTCCATCCTACCCCCTATCTGAGAAAAAAGGCGAGATTGTGAGTAGTGGCCACTTCTTTCAAATCGTTGTTCACTTAGCAAAGGTAATTCCCTTGCTTGTTTCCACTACTTCTGTTGTTCTCTTTGTCAGATGCAATGTTTTCCATTTGTCCGATTTGTTGTAACTTATGTACTGTGTATTTTTGCCATAGACGCCCATGTCCTTGAAACAGTGTTTGGGGTTTTTACCATAATACATTCTATCACCAACACCTTGAAAAGTAATTCCTTCAGGATTCTGTAATCATTAATATAGCCATATTCTTAAAAAAAAAATGTGTTCCAAACTTAATTCGACAAAACAGTACATGAATGTAAGTGCAAATAGTTGTTTTAAGTAGCGGTCATGATAATCTGGAAGCAAAACATGACATAAGGGTGGGACGACACATGGACTGAGGTTGAGGAGGTAACACATGATGATGAAAACATTTTATATATCCTTTTGACAAAAAAAATCCCTGCAACATGCACACAAAGTCAGTTGAAAAAAAAAAAACATACACCCTGAATTTAAAGCCACTTTACCTGTCAGCAACAACATTTTAGTGTCAACAGGTCTGCTGAAAACAAAACTTCTCTTTCCTGATCTGCAATGGGTTGTTTATAAAATGTAAGTAGAGTTTTCTGGTATTTGGTGACATGAACAGCTGTAAAAGCTGACTGAAATTCAGTGTGCTATGTTGCTTCAAAGATTACTGCATCTAGTTCAGCAAAGTTGAACTCCAAATGTTTGTTTTCATAAATTCAACTTTGCACAATTAATCAAATGGTTACTTCCACTTCCAGACATAAACTGTCACACTTAAACAAAAGAAGACTTGTTTACTGTTTGAATTTCAGATATGACTCCGACGATCAATAGTATACTTTCATACCTACAAAATTTATTATTTAACTCCAACTTAGACGGTTGTTTCTTTCACAGGAATTTTACGACCAAAAGTAGCTTTATGATGACGTACTTACCTGTCCAAACGAATGCCTTATCCCCACATGGCATGGAACACCGCCATGCATCAGGGTTCCCATCAAAAATAAAATGGAGGGCTGGAAGGTAAGTCTACATAATACTTGGTCAGCTGACAACTTAGCATCATGGTCGACAGAGTTCTTTTTTTTTTTTACTTCTTTTCCGCGAGGCAGGGAGGGGGGAGGGTGTCACAGTGTTTGGACTGGTAAGTATGTCATAAAACTACTTTTGGGGGTAAAATTCTTTTTCTTCATACTTACCTGTCCAAACTAATGCATGAATATCAAAAAAAGGATAGTGGGGGCTCAGCTCACATGAAAATTAATTTAAGTCCTCCAAGACCACACGGGCTGACCGAAACTCTGACTTGGCACCATATGGCTTAAAAGGCCCTAAAGGTCACAGCTTAAGTTCAGACGCCAAAGTATTGTCGCCATTCTCTTTCAACTCTGCATACAACATAAAGCCAATAATAAGAAAATGAAACAAGCTTAAGGAACAGGAAAAGAGAAGACCAGAGCCAATAAAAGACGAAAAGACTCTGGAAACAAATCCACCTAGCACAAGGAGGGATTTTGAAACAGAGAAGCCCACTCTTAAAAAAAAAACAACAAACAAACAAACAAAAAGAATGACAATAAATCATTAACACACATGCTAATGAACATTTGAATCCAGGGATGCCATTAAATACCTGAATCCAGGGATGCCTTTAATTACCTGAATCAAGGAATGCCATTAAATACCTGAATCAAGGAATGCCATTAAATACCTGAATCCAGGGATGCCATTAAATACCTGAATCCAGGGATGCCATTAAATACCTGAATCCTGGGATGCCTTTAAGTACCTAAATCAAGGGGTGTCATTAAATACCTGAATCAAGAAATGCCATTAAATACCTGAATCAAGGAATGCCATTAAATACTTGAATCAAGGGTGCCATTAAATACCTGAATCAAGGAATGCCATTAAATACCTGAATCAAGGGGTGCCCTTAAATACCTGAATGAAGGTGTGCCATTAAATACCTGAATCAAGGGATGCCATTAAATACCTGAATCAGGAGATGCCATTAAATACCTGAATCAGGAGATGCCATTAAATACCTGAATCCAGGGATGCCGTTAAATACTTGAATCAGGAGATGCCATTAAATACCTGAATCCAGGGGTGCCATTAAATACCTGAATCAAGGGTGCCATTAAATACCTGATTCAAGGGGTGCCATTAATTACCTGAATCAAGGGGCGCTACTGAACACCTGAATCAAGGGTTGCCATTGAATACCTGAATCAAGGGGTGCCATTAAATACCTGAATCAAGGGGCGCTATTGAACACCTGAATCAAGGGACGCCATTAATACTTGAATCAAGGGGCGCTACTGAACACCTGAATCAAGGGGTGCCATTGAATACCTGAATCAAGGGGTGCCATTAACCCTTACACCGCCAACCTCCTATTTCTGTAACCATAAGGCTTCTGCGACCATATCGCTCACCGCTGATGTCGCCGAAATGCGACCAACTAGGATTACATAACTCCCGATACTCTCGCTCTCCAATCTGATGAGACAGAAAAGCCAGAAAGAAATGTCACAGCTGGGTGATTCCCTGACCTGTGCTCACAGATATCTGCTTTGTCAGAGCACTGTTCAGTTAAGTGTTTTTCTTTGATTTATACCGATTGTTTTTTTCCACTCACTATGACGTCACAAACAAGCACTTCACGTACTCAGCTTGGTCATACATTCACCACAGATTACGTGCTAGAAATATTGAACAGACGGTCAGTTGATCCTGATTCAGATCAAGAGCACCCACACTGTGACCAGGAAACATTATGTGAAAGGAAGAGCTTGACCGAATTACCACAGAGGCTGACTGTTACGGACGCGTGCCAAGGGAACGGCTGGGCAGGCAGCATGTCTCACACACACAGGCCCGTGAACAAGCCTACTGTTGCTGGCTCTGGGTCAACTTGCTGTGACTGAATTGAAAGTCACGCAAGTCAGAGAGATATCATACAGGGCAACCAACAGCTACGAGAGATACTGAGCTGCAAGCCCAGCTGGCTTGCCATGAATCGAGGTCAAAGGGGCATCGCTGACTGTCAGAGGTGTGCTGTTGAGATGAGTTTGAGTGACCAGCTGGACTCGTACACCCTAGCAGCATTGCTCCCCAGGTTCTACAGACCAACAGGCAAGTGAATGACTTTGTTTTCATTAAAAAAAATATTGCTTTCAACAGTGAAAGTGAAGAGATGTGTGCACGTGTGTGTGTGTGTGTGTGTGTGTGTGCGCCCTTTTTCTTTCTTTCACGTGTGTACAAGTGGGGCATAAATGTGTGTGTGTGTGTGTGTGTGTGTGTGTGTGTGTGTGTATGTGTGCGCGTGCGTGCGTGCGAGCGTGCGTGTGTGTGTTCCCTTCTCTTTTTCTTTCATTCATGTGTGTGCCAGTGGTGTGTAAGCATTCTGTGTGTGTGTGTGTGTGTGTGTGTGTGTGTGTGTGTGTGTGTGTGTGTGTGTGTGTGTGTGTGTGTGTGTTGTGTTTTCGTTTCTGCATCATCTCATTAATCATACCGCTAATTATTCCTCTGAATGTTGTTTCAGGAGTGCTGGTGAACAAGATGATTTTCAACCTGTGGACTACTTCTAGCTCTTCTTCTGCTGTTGGGGTATGTTGATTTATAGTTGTTGTTTGTTTGTTTTTTTTCTGTTGGAGATTACATACTGTCTGGTCTTTATTTTGTGATTGGAGTATTTTTCCTTCTTTGTTCAGAGTCTAATGGCATGCTTTCTTCTTTTTTATATTGTGACTAAAGATAGCATTCAATTTTTTTAATTTTGCATTTTTTTTGCACTTGAAATTACAAAAAAAATAACAAATTGTTGCTGTCTAAACATTACTAACATTCTATGATTTAACAAAAGTAACATTCTATGATTTAACAAAAGTACAGTTTATTTCCTCCATGTCCCAAAAAACAGCATGAGATTGGTTGTTTAGTTCCAGAGATATCCGCGTTTCACACATGTTGGTATGAAATAAGAGATTTTCTGAAAAATGGCTGGCAATGGGGACTCATGCAAAACAGACCGTCTGGCGGTGAAAGGGTTAAATACCTGAATCAAGGGACGCCATTAAATACCTGAATCATGGGGTACCATTAAATACCTGAATCCAGGGATGCCATTAAATACCTGAATCAAGGTGGTAAACAAGCATATAAGAAATAGCAGCATCCAAGAGCGCACCTCCAAACACAGTCCAGAGAAGCATTTAAACAAATCATATGTAAGGGCACGCCACCAAACATGGTGCAGAATGTGCTTGGGGGGGGGGGGGGGGGGGGGGGGGGGATGCTGGCCTACTTCGTCTAATCCTGGGAATTAAAATAGTTTGGAAGGGACAGTCAGACATATCTCTTGCCAAAACTGTGGACCGTTGGAATGATTTGAACGCGAGTCAAACCCCAATACCGAGGGCACACTGTACCAGTACCAGGCCAGCCCTTGCACCAGCCACCGGGGACAAATGGAGCACGACCAGTACAAGCCAAGCATGTCTCAAGTTTATCTAGTGAGGAGCAAGCTTTCTGACACTCTGAACAAATTCAGCGAGAAAACAGGAGAAGCTGCACTTCATATCATCTTGGCAGATGCCAGGGCACTCTGTGGTGACAACGACTATAATGATGAAGCAATGCGAGGTAGCTGACTACCATTTACCTGTGCAGCAGACAAAGACAACAAATTCTCCTTCTTAAACGCAATGACCAAATCAAACAGATGGTTCTGATAATCAATAATGCAATCCAAACCAAACTTCAAGACGAGAATAGCGAGAGGCCTGTTCCCTCACCAAGGAAAAGGAGAAAACTAAACTCGGTGAATTAAGGTGCTATGTTGTCAGCTCACTAAGGGAGATCACTCATGCAATAATTGGTGTAATTAGGCAGTTAGCTCCCCATTCTCCATTTCATTTTCTTCTTTTTTTTAAATATTGGAATCCCGATCAATGGCACTGTTCTATACCAAGTGGGGAAGGCACTTGTTTGGACGGGTAAGTATGAAGAGAAAACTGGAAAGTTCTTGTTCTCATACCCTGGCTAAAAGACTCCAGGGATCATCCGAAAGCCGAAACACTTGGAACACTATGGTACAAATGTATCAGTTGGGGATGAGAACATTACGTGTGTGATCGTTTTTTATTACCCCGCCACATGGGCAGCCACACTCTGACTTCAGGGGATTTTGGAGACTGATAATGTTATGCTAGGAGCTTGTCACAAATGAAGACAAACCCCGCATAACTATGCAGCGCATAGTTAACATTTTCAAGTAGCCTTGGAGACCAGAAAGTCATAAAGATGTTCTCACAAATTCTGATAAATTTAGCAATTATATGGAATGATCCAGCCACCTAATGATAGATATCTATAATCAGACTGACCACTTCAAAGTCATTTGGCAGCAAATTTCCATGAGAATCACTTGCCATTTTATCATTTTGCTCTTTTCAGACTTGAAACAGATCATGATCTGCCACTCCAAATTAGGCTGTCAATTTATGTCATAAATGCATGCTGTTTTATCATTTTGTCTTTTCACACACTTACGACAGCAAAATTTTCAACTTTTGTTGACATAAATTGTCAACAAATTGCATAAGAACAGTCCACTGTAAGGTCAAACTGAAGACCAAATCAAAGGAAGGAATCAAAATGAGACTAAAAACACAGACAGTTCAAGGAATGAGGGGAGGGGGAAAAAACAAAACAAACACAAGAACTCAAACTAACAGGTGGCAGTGCAGGGTGGACTTAGCAGTGCAAGTTTATGGGGTCGTTGGCTCACGGGGACTCGAACCATTTGCCACCTTGTATCTCCGCCGTCTGCACAACAAAGGAAACAACAAAAAAAAGGGGGTTCACACCAACAATAACAACAACAAAAGTTTGCCGAACTAAACAGAACCAAAGTAACAGCATGCAGCTTGCCTGCACAACAAAGCAACTCTGAATAGAAATGGTCGTTTTCATTTATTCACACTTCTGACCATACTACTACTACTGCTCTTTGTAACACTGAAAAGCCATGTTCATCAACCAATCACAGCTAACTATAGCCAGCTGAAAAAAAGACTGTTCCCAGGGTCTGGAGAAGAGCTGACAAGGACTTGTAAATATGGGCTTGCTTTTTCTCCTAAATTCCCTCCCTTAATACACATGCATGTGATTGTGAAAAACTACTTCAAAAACATCTATACACATCTTGTTCTGAAGTCAACATGCATGCTCACAGTTACACACATCCTTTTTCCTGTACATCATGTGATTTCATATAAACAATATAACAATCTTTTTGTTTTGTAATAGATGAACATTTTATATTTTCAAAATAAACCCTTTTTCTTCGAACAAATTCATCAGATTATTTAACAGCTGGAAAAATAAGTGACACGTGATTTAAATATCCTGAATCTGTACAAAGACAACGAAACATTCAGTGTTAACTTGTCGGTCTGCCCACCTCATCCCATCCCTCCGTGTCCCTGGTTGTCGGAAATAAAAAGTGTACTTCTTGTCTATCAAAATTCACACCCAAAGATCCACAAAGCTCTCCGTATTCTGACATTAAAAAAGAAGAAGAAAAAAAAAAATTACAGGCGCTTGTAACAAACAGAATGTGTGAACCTGTTCAAGAAAAGACAGCTGTACAGTCATGTTACCATGCACACATTAGAGCTGTGATTCTCCTTTCACAACACCAGACATTAAATTTAATCTTTCTATACCACACATCGTATCAGATTTTAAGGTTCAAAAGCAAAGAAATCCAACACCACGCGTCAAAATTCCATAATCCCCTACTGAATAATAATTATTTTGTTCAAGTAGCTTCAGCAAGCCTGTCAGTATCACTGCCAAAATATCCATCACGTTGAACACTTAAATTCATTACTAAATTTTATAGACTGAATACTTGCTCTCTACCGAAGAGTTTTGAAAATACCACATTTCACTGTTCAGCTCACAGAGTCACACGGTGCTCTAGAGTAGAGCGCACATCCCCTGATTATTCTTTACATAAAATCTTTTTTGTATTATTCCAGAAATGGTGTTAGCAAAAAACAGGGTGCCTATCTTTCACTGCTTATCAAACAAGGCAAGCTAGCAGGAAAGGTTTACTGTCAAATCCTAAATCAATATTTTTCAAAAACATACCAAAAAGACAATATGAAACCCTCAAGATATATCAAAGGTATAAAGCATACAGAAAAACAAGTTTTAACAAAAAGAAAGAAGATACAACAGTTATGTTCATGAGACCCTATCAAACTATGTGCTCTGATTTGAGTCAAGTGGACTGGCATGAAGTGTGAATAGCCCACTTCTATTTTCCTGCTCAGCCACAATCGACCATGTTTTATTTCTATTTCAAGGGCAGGTCAACGCTGACTTCTTCATGTCTGCATTTATGAGACATAAAAATGCACAAAACAATACTCCTCAACCAGCATTCATTTTGCACTGAAGAGAACATTGTTGTCTGGAATTCACTTACCCGTTTCAAACTGTATATGTATTAAAACCATGTTACTTTACACCTTGTTTTGTGTATGCATATGTACTGCACCATATGGATGACAATATAAACATTAGCATCACTCTTACAATAACCTTAAATTACTAGGTACACTCTTTCCTTACAACTGACTTTCAATAATGCATGCACATACAGCTTGATGCACTCACAGGTGTTAGCCCAGTACGTTTTGCCCATGTGTAATATAATCTCTGTGTGTGTGTGTGTGTGTGTGTGTGTGTGTGTGTGTGTGTGTGTGTGTGTGTACAGGAAAATAAGTATCTCAGGCCAAAACAGCTGTACCATCTTTTGTACACAGGAAAAACCTGAAGGGGTTAAAAGAAACCTACAACAAATTCTCTCAAACCCCAACTTCAAAACTTTGAAGGGGTTAAAAGAAACCTAAACAAATTCCCTCAAACCCCAACTTCAAAACTTTGAAGGGGTTGCAAGAAACCTAAAACAAATTCTCTCAAACCCCCCAACTTCAAAACTTTGAAGGGGTTGCACGAAACCTAAAACAAAATTCTCTCAAACCCCAACTTCAAAACTTTGAAGGGGTTGCACGAAACCTAAAACAAAATTCTCTCAAACTTAAAAACTAGTACTGACATTTAAAAGCTCACCTGATGAAGACAGCTCTCACAAAGTCACACACAGTGTCAACCTATCCCTTCTGGCCTCCAGTAAAGTGTTACTGTCACATCATGAAGCCACGACTGGAATTTAATTCAAATTACATTCACAAGGTTTCCGTCTGTGCTGACTTCTCTTAACCCAAAGATCTGTAGATTTTGTAATACTTCTTCCAATTATAACCAATAAAAAGACACACAGGTGGAAAATAAGGAAAAACTTGGATGCTGGAGGGGTAAGAAGTTCAAAACTCAAAAGTGGTGGACACCTATATGTACTTCATAATTCTCATTCATAACATTGAAACTAATGAAAGCCAGCAAAAGTAAGTATCAAACATCAGAAAAATTAACTCTGTAGTACGCTAAAAGCTGTAAAATATGTCTATCAGACATATCAACTCCTCAGCTGGCCTGGATAAAAATCCATTGTAGCTGAAACATTTTCCGGAGTTTAACTATATCCTGGAACTCTCCTAATTGTTGTCAAAATATGCAACCATATCTAGACCAAAGAGTTTTCCCCTCCGTAATGGCAGAGGGCCCTTTCAATTCCAGAATCTGGCAAAGATTCTTGAAAGAAAAAAAAATCCTTCAAACTACAAACCAACTGCATCAGCAAGCTGTTTATGCTGAGTCACAGAATAAAAAAGGAACTCATGCCTCATATGCCTAAAAAATTAGAAACTGATGGGCACACCACCAAAGAGCAATGCCATTTCCGACAATACCATGCCATAGCTGATCATTAGTCTACAAAGCTTATTCATACATAAAGTGTCACTGCCACCTTTATCAATCTTAATCTGGAAAAGGCCTACGCCACTTCATGGAAATTTGGCATTCTTCTGTCCGTGATGTACTACACAATATGGAAATTTAGTACTGTTGAGGCCTGTGACATTTCACTGGACTTTGGCATTCTGTTTGAGGCCTATAAGTTATAACACTACACAGAAATTTGGCAATCTCTCAGCATTCAATGACTATGAGTGTTATACTCATCCAATGAGTGTTATACTGTATGCAAATGCAGCATTCTGTCCAGAACGTATCATGTTAATATTGTTATGCAAATTTAGCATTTTGTTTGAAGCAGACCTACGAAAATGCACAGAAATTTGTATTTCTTGCTGAAACTTTTAACATTATATGCAAATTTGGCATTATGTCTGAGATTTGATACTATGCAAATTGGCATTATATCTGAAGCTACGAAACTACATGGAAATCTGGCATTCTGTCAACTCAGCATTCCATTTTAAGGCCTCTAAACTGTATGCAAATCTGACATTCTGTCTGAGACCTTATGACATTACTCAAATCGGAGGCCTCTTAAACAAAACGGAAATTTTGCATTCCGTCTCCCTAAGGTGTGTGACTACACAGAACACAGCATTCTGTCTCAAGCCCATGACACTACACATTAATTTAGCCTTCCGACTCAGACCTATGACACTACATAGAAATTCAGCATTCAGACTGAGACCTTTGACATTAGATGGAAATTTGGCATTCAGACTCAGGCGTATGAAATTACACAGAAATCTGGCATTCTGTCTCAGGCCTATGTTGTTACACAGAAATCTGGCATCCCGTCTCAGGCCTAATATGACTCTACATAGACATATGGATTCCTGTCTTAGGCCTACAACACTATACAGAAATTTGGATTCCTGATTCAGGCCTATGACACTACACAGACATTTGGCATCTGTCTAGGGGCCACGACACTGCATAGAAACGTGGCACTCTGTCTCAGGCCTACAACTTACACAGAAACTTGGCTTTCTGTCTGAGGCCCATAACACTACATAGGAATTTGGCATTCCATCGGAGGCCCACAGCACTACATAGGAATTTGGCATTCCATCGGAGGCCCACAACATTATGTAGGAATTTGGCATTCCATCTGAGGCCCACAACACTACATCATAGGAATTTAGCATTCTGTCTGAGGCCCACAACACTACACAGGAATTGGCATTCCGTCTGAGGCCCACAACACTACATAGGAATTTGGCATTCTGTCTGAGGCCCACAATACTACATAGGAATTTGGCAGTCTGTCTGAGGCCCACAACATTACGTAGGAATTTGGCATTCTGTCTGAGGCCCACAACACATGTAAAGGAATTTGTCATTCTGTCTCAGGCCTATGACATTACACACAGAAATTTGACATTTTATCTGAGGCCCAATATGACATGACACAGAAATATGGCATTCTGTTTGAGGCCTCCTAATATGACATTAGACAGAGATTTGGCATTCTGTCTCAGGCCTAATATGACACAACACAGACATTCGGATTTCTGTCTCAGGCCTACAACACTACATAGAAATTGGCATTATGTCTCAGGCCTACAAGACAATATAGAAATTCTGCATTCTGTCTCAGGCCCACAACACCACATCTAAATTTATAGACATTTAGTATTCTGTGCAGGCGTATGACATTATACAGAAATTTAGCAATCTGTCTCACTCTCAGGCCTATCAGTATCACATAACAAAGAAAACTGCATTCTGTCTGAGGCCTACCACATAACACAGAAATCTGGCATTTTGTCTCAGGCCTACGACATTACACAGAAATTTGGCATTCTCTCTCAGGCCTGCCCACATTACATAGAAATTCAGCATTCTGTCTCAGGCCTATCAAACCATATAGAAATTTGGCATTCTGTCTCAGGCCTACAAGTACAACATTACATGGAAATTCGACATTCTGTCTCAGGCCTACATTATAGAAATTTGGCATTCTGTCTCACAAGCCTATGACATTACACAGAAATTCAGCATTCTGTCTCAGGCCTGCCACATTACATAGTAATATGGCATTCTGTCTCACTCTCAGGCCCATGACTCTGAAATCTGGCATTCTGTCTCAGGCCTACCACACACATATAGAATTTGGCATTCTGTCTAAGACTACGATACTAATAATACTATATAGAAATTTGGCATTTTGTCTCAGGCCTACAACATTACACAGAAATTTGGCATTCTGTCTCAGGCCTAAGACATTATACAGAAATCTGGCATTGTGTCTCGGGCCTACAACATTACACGGAAATTTGGCATTCTGTCTCAGGCCCATGACATTATACAGAAATCTGGCATTCTGTCTCAGACCTATGACACTGTATTGTGTATAGAAATTTGGTTTTCTATCTCAGGCTTATGACACAGAAATCTGGCATTCTGTCTCAAGATTATGACACAACACAGAAATACAGCATTCTGTTTCATGCCTATGACATCACACAGATATTCGGCATTCTGTCCAAAATCTCTGATACTGCAAGGAAATCTGCCATTTTTATTTTTTCTCAGACCTACATGATCTGGCCTTCAATAATAGTCATCACTGATCACACATGTTCATCCAAAAACTCTAGCTGATATAGCTCTTTAAATTTGTTTTTGTTCCACTCTGACATCTATAAGTAAAAGATAGGTCATAAGATTAGGTAGCATCCTGTCTCCTCTATCTTTCAACATCAAAACCAGTAACAAAATCAACTCTGTTGGCAAAAGTTCTGAATCATCACTATTACAATTTTGTGTTCTTCGCAACTGGACTATTTCTTGCTGGGGACCAACTAAAGTACACATGTAGAAAGTCCAGCAATGGGCTGAAAATAATGGCTTAAAATCTTCATCAACCAAAACTCAGTGTATCCATTTTCACAACATCATCAGACATTTCTTTTTTTTACAGATCCAGAAATTTAATAAGAAAATTCCAAAATTCCGACAGTCTGGAATCCGAAAATGCTAAATTTATTGGAATGAACTTTCCCCACAAATTAAACTTCAATTTGTGCAGTTGCATTCAAAATCTAAAGACTTCAAGCCAAAATGTCCTGAAGAGTATCCATACATAGTTCATAAAGACAGGGGCACTGACTGCAAAATATTCACCTCTACAGAGCTTTGGTCAAGTCTAAATTAGACTATGGTTGAATGGGGAATGACAAAGACTTCAACTTCAAAGTGTTTGACCCTTTCCGCCACCTTAAGACTGTTCAACTTCAAAGCGCTTGACCCTTTCTGCCATCTTAAGACTGTTCAACTTCAAAGTGCTTGACCCTTTCTGCCATCTTAAGACTGTTCAACTTCAAAGCGCTTGACCCTTTCTGCCATCTTAAAACTGTTCAACTTCAAAGTGCTTGACACTTTCCACCACCTTCAATCTGTTCAACTTCAAAGTGCTTGACCCTTTCCGCCACCTCCAGTCTGTTCAACTTCAAAGTGCTTGACCCTTTCCGCCACCCTAAGTCTGTTCAACTTCAAAGTGCTTGACACTTTCCACCATCTTAAGACTATTTACTACAAAGTGCTTAACCCTTTCCGCCATCTTCAGACTGTTAACTTCAAAGTGCTTGACCCCTTCCGCCATCTTAAGTCTGTGCTTAACCCTTTCAGCCATCTTGAGACTGTTTACTTCAAAGTGCTTTTAACCCTTTCAGCCATCTTAAGACTGTTTACTTCAAAGTGCTTAACCCTTTGCACCATCTTAAAACTGTTTACTTCAAAGTACTTGACCCTTCCTGCCATCTTAAGACTGTTTACTTCAAAGAGCTTGACCCTTTCCACCACCTTGGGCTTATATCATGCAGAGGTCAGACCAAACCACCCCTGTGTACATTCTGTAGGCTGAGCCTGGGGAACTCTCTCAGACAAATCATGGCCTTATTCTTAACTACTACCTGAACTTTGTACCTGAAAATCCTGCATACCACTGTGTTGTCAGTCCATGCATCTATATGTAAAATTTGAGTAAAACTCTTGCTTCATTCCTCTGTTGGGGATCCACATCAAGGACTCTCTCATTTCCCTGATGTATTTCTCAATATTGGGGTAAGTTCAGATTTAATGAGTCTACCATGGGCTCTGAAACGCCAGTGCATCTACCATTTAGTCCCAAATGAAAAAGATGCCACCAGCTTATGAAACCTAAAACACAACACTAACTTCATTTATCTGAAAAACCTTTATTCATTCAACTGAAAAAAAAACTTTTACTGACGGCTCCAAATCCAATGAATGTGCTGATTTCCTTTCTGATCTTAACCCTTCACTGCCACAGTATAATAGCACATTTGAAAATCTGTATGCTGTGGTAAAATTTAGCTTTTTTGGGTAGGTTCAATAAAATGGTTACAGCTCACTTATTTCTTGACAGATCTCTCTGATTTTTTGAATGTTTTGTTGTTATGCATTTGTCTACAATGTCCTGTCAAAATGACTTGATTATGTTGATAATAAGTATATCAAAAATGACATAATTATAAAAAGTTTACAAAAAATAACAGTTTTCGAGTATACACAAACACACTGTGCCAAATAGAATGAATCAAAAAAACACTGTAAAAGTGGTCTTGCTGTTTATTCAACATCAGCACTAACACATTACAGTCATATAAATCCCAAGGAATCTTGTTCTTGATGATAATCTGCTCATAATTGGGGGTACTATTATTTAGGTAAAAAGGGGCATAATCCTGCTTTTCATAGTATGTTCACTAACATCTCTATTACTCATCCATTTATTGAGTTATTGTTAGATTTTTTGTGGATTACTTCCTTATACCCTTGTCTACAATTTCACATCATTTTAACTTTTTTGGGGGTAATAATGATGGTTCACACTAATAACATATGATAAAACAGTTTTTGTTTTGTTTTCAATTTGAGAGTTTTACAACAATTCACCACATAAAAGCCCACTAAACACAGCACAAATACCTTTTGGTGTTTGCTCAACAATATTACAAACACCTGGGATTCATATTGTTGTCAATAAATGTCCCTCTGTGTAACATCTGTATGTTACTGGGGGTACCCCAATTCTACTAGAAAGGGGCATAATTTTACTGTTTGGGGTAGGTTCAGTACCTCAATCCCTGTTTATTTATTTGTTGACATATGACTTAGATTTTATGGCTTCTCTCTTTCTTTATACCCCAAACTATGATGCTGTATAACAATAATGTAGTATTGTTGGCCATTAGGGGATGGACAGGGATATAATGAATGGTGGGTTTTACAAAAAGAACAATTTTTCAAGTATACAAAAACAAATTGCACCATATAAAATCAGTGAAAACAATGAAAAAGTGATGTGACTAATTATTCAACATCAGCACTAACACATCACAGTCATATAAATCCCAAGGAATCTTGTTCTTGGTGATAATCTGCTCATAATGGGGGGTACTACTTTTTAGGTAAAAAGGGGCATAATCATGCTTTTCACGGTATGTTCACTAACATCTATATAACACATCCATTTGTGATTTATTTGTTAGTTTTTTTTTGTGGATTACTTCCTTATACCATTGTCTACAATTTCATTTCATTCTAATTTGATTTTGGGGGTGATAATGATGGTTCACACTAATAATATATGATAAAACTGTTTTTTTTGTTCTGTTTTCAGTTTGAGAGTTTTACAACAATTCATCACATAAAAGCCCACTAAACACAGCAAAAATACCTTTGGTGTTTGCTCAACAACATTACAAACACCTGGGATTCATATTTTTGTCAGTAATTGTCCCTCTGTGTAACAATCTGTATATTTACTGGGGGTACCCCAATTCTACTAGAAAGGGGCATAATTTTTACTATTTGGGGTAGGTTCAATACCTCAATGACTGCTTATCTATTTGTTGACATATGACTTACATTTTATGGCTTCTCTTTCCTTTTACCCCAAGCTATGATGCTATATAATATAATCTAGTTTTGTTGGCCATTAGGGGATGGACAGGGATGTACCAATGGTGGTTTTAAAAAAAAAACAACAGTTTCTGCACATATACACATGTCAACACATAAGACCTGTAAAACACTGACAAGAAGTTCTTTTAGTGTTTACTCAGCATCACTGTAAGTATACAGTGTGGTCCAAATTGTTATAGTATAAAACTTATTGGTAAATGTTCAAAATGACAACCATGGGGAAAAAAAGTCTGAAGAAAAAAATAAACAACTGTCTGTTGAAAAAAAAAAGAAAAAAAAACACACACACACACAGAGAAAATACTGTAGAAACTGAAGAAGAATCTGATATACAGAATAAAAGTTTCAAGATAAGTAAACTGACCCACAACTGGGCACACACACACACACACACACACACACACACACACACACACACACACACACACACACACCACACAGTAAGCAGACCCACACTTGGGCACACACACACACACACACACACACACACACACACACGCACACACGCAAACACACAATTTACACACACACACACACACACATACACACACACACACTTTACACACACACCCACACACGCACGCACGCACGCACGCACGCACACACACACAGCACACAGTAAGCAGACCCACAATTGGGCACACACACACACACACACACACACCCACACACACACACACACACACACACACACACACACACACACACACACACACACACACTGTACACATATGCACAAACACGCACTAACAGTATCACACACACATGATGTAAAAACACCACAATGGCGCAAAAAAAAAAAAAAAAAAAAAAACCTGCTGTGGATGAGTGCTTCTGTGCTTTACAAAATGAACAAACTTATATGGAAAACTTGCATACAGAAATAAACAATGCTTAGGCACACATGTGCACAAGCGCGCACACACACACACACACACACACACACACACGCACGCACGCATGCACGCATGCACGCACGCACGCACACACACACACACACACACACACACACACACACACAGAGTCCCATCTATCCATACAGTCATTTTGCCATAATTATGTGATTTCAGTAGGAAATATGTGAAAGAAGAGAAATACAGAAAATAAATAGTGGAGAATGAAGAATCAAGTAGTAACAAACAAAAATGGAAAAAAAAAAAAAAAAAAAAAAAAAAAAAAAGAAAAACAGAGCTACTTGCCTGAATCCGGTTTCTGGTCATGAAGGAGCTGAAGACTGGAGCTCTGTGCAGCCTAAAATTGGCACAGTTGATTTTTGACTAGTATTCCCAATGAAAACACCACCAAGGCTGGGACTGACCACGCCCCATGCCACGCCCCCCGGCCGCTTCCACAGGATCCTCGCCGTCATCCTAGCCCCTACCATGTCCACTACCCTCTCCGGTCATGATAGGAGTGCGTGCAGTGCTCGTTGATGGCACGGGTTCGGCTATTTCCGCTTCGTCACCCTCGCTCGCGGCGTTGTACTCATAGCTGTCATGTGCAACTAACAAAGAAGCCACGTCATCACCAGCACATGTCTCTCCGATAAAAGTGAATGGTGCTGATTCCCATCCGTCTCCTCCTCATCGCTAGTATCAGGATCCGATCCTCAAAGGTCTTCTTCATCACTATCTTTAGAAGTTTTATCGTCATCTAAAACATCAAGCGCAGTGTAACGCTTGAAAAAATGGGAGGCGTCGACGAAGCGCTCAGTTGAGCTGCCATCTTGAATATGCTTATCAGCTGTAACCTCTCAACTCGCAATTTGCATAACGTATGGTCAGCTGGCTGCTCGCGTGAAGGGAAAGGGGCCGTTCCTCGACACCAGTAGAAGAAGTGAGAACATTTTAGACGGTCATTTCCCAAGTAGATTTTTTTCAGTTTTCCGTGACGAAGTTACGACGTGACACTCACGTCCCGGGCGTAGTGATTTTCAGTTTTCAGGACGTGCGTTACACGTTCCAGGCAGGGAACGGGTTAAGGCGTTGCTATGCAAAACAAATATCCTGTGTCTGATGTAATGAACTGTTCAACTCTCTCAAAAAAACAACGGTAACAATACTGTTCTCACTTGGATTTCCAGGTCATGTAGGTATTTGGAGCAACAATGGGAGGCAAGAGCTTGCCAAGCACGCCACAAAGCAAGAACTTTATCTCTTTTAAGAATTTCAACAAAAAATCCAACAGTACATTAAAGGCCACTGTGAGACATATGGAACACACAAATTGACAATAAACTATTTCAATTCTGTCCAGGCTCAAAACAATGTCTTCTGATTGTCTCCAAAGACCATAAAGAGGAAAACAGTGATGTGCAAATTACGAACTGGTCATACCTATTTTACTCATTTTAACTTATTAATGGGTGAGGAGACACCATGGTGCATATTGAAAGATAAATCAACATTAAACATCCCTTTGGCATATACTATAGCAGACAGAAACAATTTTGCAGCTCCATGAAGATCTTGCTCCAAGACCCATGTTCCACCTGATGTGATATTTAACCATTTAAAAGACAAACTTTTTCATTTGATCTGGCTGATGATAACAAGACTGGACTTTTAGTTCTGCTTAATCTTTTAGTTCTTTATTTGATTACACTGATCTTTTAATTCTGTTAAATACTAACCTTTAGTAGCAAGACATGAAACAATTCTGAATTCAATTGAAGTAATTTGATATGCATATATATAGTTCTTGCTTTCAACTCCTTTGCAGCCCTGGTGTGGTTTCATGGCGGGATAGGCGGAAAATAACATGCTCATTACAGATAGCTCTGCTATGAATAGGGCTGAATTTCACACTGTAAGTGTACATCTAAAGACTTTGCAAATAATACCCAATACAGTCTTATCCTTAGAGATAATTCTGAAAATCTAATAACATCTTGCCTTGACAATCCCTCAACAGTTTGCTTTTTCATACAGTGAGATATGTGCCTAAATCACATGCTTCCTTTTAGATATGTGCAAGTTAATAAGCATGCCAATATCTGGTTTTCTTTGATGACCATGTGCTTTCCAAGTTTTTTTCCACATAAAAATAGATCTGGCGTTTTCTTTCACAGAGTGAGAAGAACCATTTTATCATTATTTCACACACATGCAAAGAGGGACAGGAATCAAAAACAAAAACAACATCATATGGGTTAAGTACAAAGCAGAGAAACGAATGAACAAATCCACTTGACAGTTTTCTCCTTACCTGGCATTGCTGAAAAACAGACCTAGGTGGACCAGGGGGTGGGCGTGGCACAAGACCATCGTCATCCAATCCAAGAGGTGACAGACACTCTGGGATGTCAGGCAGCTCCTGGGCACTGTGATCCACGTTGGACGCCGACATGGTCCTCCTATGGCCCCGTCGACCCAGCCTCCCAGGAATCTTGGACAGAATGCTATTTTTCTTTCCACTACTTTGCACATGGAGGTCACCGGCACTGCTGGCTGGGGGGTGTTTTGATTCTGTCAGTTTGGCAGTCTGGTTTGAGACTTTGTCTTTGGTTTTGGAGAACAGTGTCCGCGAGTCCTCTTTATGTGCTCTTTAGTAGCGTCAGCTTCTGAAATTCTAGCATCTTTGGCAAATGGCATCTGTGCTATTCTCTCCCTTTTTCCCTTTCAAGAAAGGGGTAATTTCTAGTGCAGTGTCATAGCCACCATTTTCTATATGCACACCTGACAAACCAAACCCCTGAGTATCATGTTTCCTGTCTAACTTTACATCACCAAGGTTGAGTTTTAGGTCAAATTGGTAACTTTTTTCTCTTGGACTACGTTCTATATTCTGAACACCACTGTCCACCACATCAATCTTTTCACCCTGATTTGGCATTGCACTAGTGCCATCGGCAGAGAAATGGTTAGGTTTTGTAGTTTTCTAAAGGTTTGCTTTTCTTTATACTATGATGAATTGGGGGTTTGCCAGTAGCCACAAGTTTGGAGGTCCCCCTCAGCCCTTTCTTCTCCTCATTTTCGCGCAATTTGAACAACAGCCTGGACGGACTGCCCGGGCCCTGTTTGAGAGGTGATCCAATACGATTGCCAATGTCTTTGGCCAGTTTTTCTGGCATCTTTCTGGGACTAGAGGTGTTGTGTTTGGCACTGAGGTCATCAATATGAGGTGTAGGCATCTTACTACTGTCAGGGAGATTCAGCTTGCCCTCCTCATCATTTTTAACGTTCTGCACAAGGTGATTGGAGAAAGTACCATCATGCTCAAACACCAGGGAATCTCTCAAAACCTCATGAGAGTCTTTGCCATCCAAAAGAACCATGGAAGTCTTTGCTACACTATCAAAATTGTCGTCCTCATCCATCGACGTTCTCAGGCCCAGCTGCCGAGAAACGTGACTTGGACATTCGTGGGAGTCCTTCTTTGGGCCCTGCATCATCCAAGGCAGCATCACTCTCCTCCTCATCGCTGGAGCCCAGCGCTGAGATGCCTTGCCACTGGCTGGCCATGGTGAAAGGGGCAGCACGAGTGGCATTCTCATCCACCCCTTCCTCATCCTCCCCATTCGTGTGACTCTTTTCGTCTGTCTGCAGCATGGCAAAGGTGACAACAGCACGACTGACCTGATAGCCGTCCAGCCCCTCTTCATACTTCCCCTCTACCTCCTCTTTCCATGGACTGGTCTGAAGAGACGGAAGGCCAGCTGGTTTGTTGACATGTGGCTTGTCCCCCTTCTTTGGGTTCAATGCCAGCTTCACCATTGACCATGACATCGGCACTGGAACCTTTAGGGGCAGCTTCAACCACCTTGTGGGACACTCTGGGAGTGGACGACACCAGGTGGGTGAAGGAACTGTCAACCTGAGTGCTGCTCTCTTTCCCAGTATCATGTGACTTCCCTTCCTCCTTTCTGAGGGGCGAATGAGCCTGCAACCCTGCATGCAGCAAAGGTCCATGTATACTGCCCTTCGAGTCATTTCTCTGCACTGCTGGCTCTTCCACTCTCTCCCTGTGCATATTCTCCTTCCCACTAGCCACAGGGTTTGTCAGTTCTTTTCTTGTGCCAGGCGTATCACTGACCAAACCTCTTCCTTTATCACTGTTTATCTCATGATTATCTACAACACTGGGCTTCCCGTTTTCCCCTTCCGGGCTGTCTTTTCCTTTTTGTTCTGCTTCGTACTTGCCCAGATGGTTCTTCTCCAGCACAATGTCTCTGGCCTGAAGGCCGCTCAGACCCTGTTCCTCCAGCAGACGGTTGTCCACGTCACGATGCACAGGGTCCACAGGGATGATCAAGGGGTCATTGGCAGGCTTCTTCAGCGCTTCTTCCACTTCCTCCTGGCTGAGGTTCTCAATGGCTTCAGTGGCTCCATGGCCCTGGTCATTGGGGCACAGCAAGTAGGGCCTGTGCCAACACACACACAGCTTGTTAATGCAATATGAACAGCATGATAAGTCTGCTGAATCTGACCCAGTCAACATGCAAAATGAGCTGAATCTGATCCAGACAACATGTAAAATCTGCTGAATCTGATCTGGACAAGCAAAATCTGCTGAATCTGATTAGGACAACATGTAAACCTGCTGCATCTGATCTGGAAATGAGCAATATCTACTGAATCTAATCTGAACAAGAAAAATCTGCTGAATCTGATCTGGAAATGAGCAAAATCTGCTGAATCTAATCTGGACAAGCAAAATCTGCTGAATCTGATCTGGACAACATGTAAATCTGCTGAATCTGATCTGGAAATGTACAAAATCTGCTGAATCTGATCTGGACAACATGCAACAGCTGTTAAACCTTGACCTGGACAACAAGACAGGTCACATGCACTGTGAATCATAATAGAATTATCAAGTCATATCTGCACAACAAACAGCCCGCAAAATCAGACCTACAATACAGCCTGTCAAGTCATATCTTAACTCTGCTGCTTACTTCCCGTTGGAAACCAAGTAATTCTTAGACATTTGTGAAAATTTTCACTGCTTTCATGAAAAATGATTTTTAATATAGAGTAATGCATGAATTTGCATGCAATTTTGTGTTCATGTGCAGAAATGAGTGCATAAAAGTCTGAAATGAAAATGAATTCAATATGAGTTTTCTAATGTCGTCTATTTCAACATCGTTTGGCCAATGATCAAAATCATACGCACACACAGATGGATCGCTGTTACTTGCATCTTCGTCCTCGGAATCACTCAAAAGATCCCCGTAACCAACATTAGCTTCAAAGTTCTGTCACTTTACAATCTCTTTTGATGTGTTTTAAGTTTACTTTCACTAATTTCTTCAGCAGTAAAACCCCTGAAAGGTTTCATTGTCGCTGTCTCCGTCTTGTAGGAGCTCTCGCCGCAAGTTTTCGTTCAATTCCATTGCAAAAATTGCTCAGAAATATGACTTTTTCTTCAGTTCAAACCAAAAACAATACACTATATGCAAATATAAACATACACAACCTGTTGAGCCAGTTCTGCCGTTCTGCATACGCACACAGCCTGCAAAGTTAGTTCTGCGTGACACAAACAATCAATAAAGTCACATGTTGACAACACATATACATTCTCATAAAGTCAGTTCTACTAAACATCCTTTCAAAATGTAAGTCCTGTTCAAAACACATCCAAAAAATCATGTTCACAGCACACATCCGTGAAAAAGTCAGTTTCGCGCAATACCTGTAAAGTCAAAACACATACTGTAAAATAATTTCCATCAGGCATGAAAATAAAGCAAGCAAAAAGACAAAAAAAACACCTATAAACAAGGGGTGGGGAGGTGGGGCAATCTTTCTCTCTCAAATGTTGCTAAAAGCAGGGCAAGGCATAGGTGGGGTGGGTGGGGTGCGGGTTGTGGGGGGGGGGGGGGGGCACTTCAATCATACCACAACATGTCCATGCTGTTCATATTGGACAATTTGGGGAGCAACACTTCGCTCTTTCCAGACTTTTTAAGAATACCACACATTGCCATTTGGGCTGAAAACCATTAACGCAACGAATGCAACACATAACAGAAAGTGGACACAGTGGAAACAGCAGACATTATTTCATCTCAGTATACACCTTCTTTTTTCCCTGTGCTTTCACTCCAGGCAACAACTCCAACACCTGTGTTTTTCTATCATGCTTCTGAAGTGTACACTCAATATCATTTCTGATGTACCACAGTTTTAATAATCAGCAAAAAAAATATCTTGCACAAGTCAGAATACAGCTTCTTAGATCCTTATTTTCAACTGATTTCTTTACTTTCTTCCTGGCTGATTTTTTTTTTTCATTTTCAGACTGATTTTTTGCTGAAACGAAAGAATTTTATGTCTGTCTATACAATATACGTGCACAATTTCATGCCTGTTTGTACAACATACAAAGGCCACCTGTAAGGTCTGGTGTTAACCCTGCCAAATCAGTTCTAAACAATACAAACACGCACAAACAGCCTGTAATACTGTATTTGCAATTTATACCCAACCTGCAAGTTCTGCTCAACATGCATTCAACAAGAATCATGTCTTCACAACACACTCAGAACCTGCACAGCTTACATGACCTGTAAAAGTGATAACTGCACAAAAGAAAAAGCTATAAAGTCATTTCTGCACAAGACACAATTTTCTGCAACACACACACACACCACACACACACACACACACACACGCACACACACACACACACACACACACACACACGCACACGCACACGCTCTCTCTCTCATATACGAGCACATTAACAAACATATACCCTGTAAAGTCATATCTGTACAACATTAACACAACCTGCAATGCAATTTTTGTTCAACACGCACACATCCTGTAAAGTCATACAGCTAATGTCATCACAGAAAAAAAAATGGTTAAAAGGGAAAAAGAAAGAAAATTTTTGCAGTCCCTTTTTAAAAACTGTCATTACAGCTACTGTATCTGCCGGGACACACTTTCAAACTGTGCTTACTGTGATTCTTCCCAGACAACTTCAAAATATCTCATTTTTGTCCCCACCCCCCACCCTAACAGGCATGAAATTGTGTGTGCATGTGCACGTTCTGACAACGGATGTTTGTGCTGTAAGAGGCTAACCAAAGCTACAAAGGGAAGGTCACGAATGTATACGGACTATTGTGAAAGAGAGAGGATGAGAAATAAGGTGGGAATGGATGAAAAGCAACACCAAACAGGAGAGAACTGAAAGACTTAAGAAGCAAGGAATGGACAGGAAGAGGATGGGATTAGGATAAACAAAAATAAAAAAGATCAAAGTGACCTTCTTTACCAGCCATGATTACTTTGCATGTTGTTCTTTTTGAAAACAATCATGCTATTCCTCTTTCAGACTGTGCACACAAAAAAACTCTGCATATAAGTTTGACACAGCATGTATGCCAAACCCCAGTACTCACTACAGTCTTGACTGTGCACATGGCCATAGAGGATGACATGATGATTTTGCAAAAAAAATGTCGGACTTCCTTTTAGCTNCCGGTGTAACAGCCCATTTTTACCCCCCCCCCCCCCCCCCCCTCTGGAACGTACCCCGGGGTAAGTCTGGGCTAGCCTGCTTTTACCACCGGGGTCATTCCAGGACTAGCTGAAACTTACCCCCCCCCCCCCCCTAGTTGGAACTGACCCCCCCCCCCCCCCCCCTCCCCGAGTCATCTACATTGTACAAGGTACACAGGCACTCAGGAGACACTAATCAGCTGTAAAAGTAATTGAAATCTCTGATATGCATTAAAGTGACCAATGGTCAGTGGCACTGACCATTGGTTGTCTGCATTACACAAGGTATACAAACACTCATGAGACAGTGATTAACTGTAAAATAGTCGAAATATATGATGTATGTCATAGTGACCAGTGGTCAGTGGCACTGACCACCAGTCATCTACATTGTACAAGGTACACAGGTACTCGAGTCTATAATTAGCTGTGAAATAGTTAAGTCTCCGATGTACGTCATAATGACCAGTAGTCAGTGGCACTGACCACGAGTAATCTACATTGTACAAAGTACACAGGCACGCGGGAAACACTAATTAATCTCCGATTTACGTCATAATGACCAGTGGTCAGTGGCACTGACCAGTAGTCATCTGCATTGTACAAGCTAAGGTACCACAGTACTCAAGAGACTCTAAATAGCTGTAAAGTAGTTAAAAGAGGCAAACTGGGATGAAGCAACAAAGGTACTTGGTCACAACGACACGTGGTCACAACGACATTTTGTCACAACTACGCTTGGTCACATTGGCACTTGGTCACGTTGGCATGTAGCCGTCTTTCTTTCCCACGCATGCACGGGCGTACTCACACACCCGAATATTGACCCACGCGTATAAGCTAGCGCGAGAAATGTTAATACGTAACTGTTAGTGAACCAGGGTGTGTGTGTGTGTGTGTGTGTGTGTGTGTGGTGGTGGTGGTGGTGGTGGGTGTTGGGGAAGTAGGAAGTCTATCTATTAAGAAGAGTCTAGAACTGAACTGTGTCTATACCCAACTGACTGTATATAGGAAATGGGTGAGGGGATGTAAATATGCAGGCGAACACAATTTTTTAGCTGGGTGTGCGTGTTGGGAAAAGGCAGAGGAAAACCCTGACTAACCCTGTCTTGTTTGAAGGGTGGGGTGGGGTGGAAGAAGATTCCAATTAGTCCTAGATTAAACCCTTGGGGGAGGGGGGGGGGGGGGGGGGGGTAAATCCCGGCTAGCCCAACTTACCCCCCCAGGGGGGGGGGGGGGGTAAGTTCCAACAGGGGGGGGGGGTAAGTTCTAGCCCGTCCTAGAAGGACCCCCCCGGGGTAAAAACAGGCTTGCCCAGACTTACCCTGGGGTAAGTTCCAGAGGGGGGTAAGAACGGGCTGTTACACAGGTTGTCATATCTCATAATTCCGAGAGGAAGAAAACAATTTAAATTTTCCCCCCTGTGATTTGCGAAAGAATGGACAAACTACCTGCAAGAGTATTGGAGTTTCTAGAACGTTAGAAACGTTTATGAATATCTGGAATATCACAACTGGACAATGCATTTGAAAAGTGCGTCAGTACAATGTACAGAGGATTTGATGTTCTCCACGTATGACGTCTGTTACTGTCTTGTACGTGGTTTTCCTCTTTGTCTCTGCCGAATGGTACAGGAGAGAGAGAGAGAGAGAGAGAGAGAGAGAGAGAG
>JADBJO010000766.1:0-2500 GCA_016801955.1 Conus betulinus | reverse complement strand
TAAGGCTGCCTTACTGGCTGGATTAAAACCGGTGACATACACTCAGATTTATCGAGTTCTGCACATGGGAGTCCCAGCACACAGAGAGAGAGAGAGAGAGAGAGAGAGAGAGGAGAGAGAGAGAGAGAGAGAGAGAGAGAGAGAGAGAGAAGGTATTAAACAAATCCGGTTTAAAAAAAAGATTTAATCCGTCGTTCGATGGCGTAGTACATGCCACCTCTGACTATGTTGCTGCTGTTGGTGATTCGGCGATGGTCATTAATGTTACATGAACAACAGTTTGAGTAGTGCACATAGTACTGCTGCTGCTGCTGCTTTTTCCGTGACGATAGTGACGGCTGTCATGACGTCAAAAGCGACGGCACTTTTACTTAATGATGTAATTTAAGATGCGATCATGGAAGCTGATCATCAGGCTGGTCGGTGTCAGTGCTTTCTTAATAATAAAAAAAAAAAAAAAAGGTCAAGCGCCGGAGAAGAAGGTAGCACGTGACAAACGACAATGTCAGAAAACAACTCATCAACACACAAATCGCGCCGGACAGGAACCTCAAGTGTCGTCACGTGCACAGCGTCACGTGTCGTCGTCACGTGCGACGGGTGACCTTGAGATGTTTCCACCCACGCCCGTTCTTGTGGTATCAGTCCTACCCGTGTGATCTACCCCCCCGTCTAATCACCCATCGTCTACCTTCCGAACCCCCCTCCCCCTCTCCCATTTACCCTCCCACCCACCCCCTCCCTCTGGCCCGCCCTCCTTCCTTTAAGGTAAAGGCTGTTATCCTTTTAGATGCTCTGTTTCGCGCTTGTCTGAAACCGTGAAGAACAGTTTGACCGCTTTTTTGTCCCCTCTCCTCTCCCAGTCCACAATCATGTCATGGAAAAATGATATCCCCCCCTCCTCCTACCCCCTACACACCACGCCCCTCTCCCCCCCTCCCCTCACTTCTTCTCCTCCACCCTCTCGGAGCAGTCTTGAGTGACTTGGACATAGGACGTGTGAGCAAAGTGGACGCCATTTCTGAGTGCCACCGTATAAATCAGCCAGGCGAAAAGGAGGCCTTTCATGTCCACATCTGGATCGGAACCTGGATCTGTGTTTTCATACGAAAACAAAACAAAACAAACAAAAAAATCGTGTGCAGTCCATTTTTATCCCGTCCATACCATGATATTGCACACTTCACTTCACAGTTCGGCTCATTTCAATTCAGTTCAATCCAATTCCTGTTGTTTAAGGCCCAGCCGACTGCTAGGGGCCGTATCAGTGCTGTTACATCGTCAAAATTGATTTCGCGTGCGCTTTTTTGTTGCCAAAGAAAATGGGTATCAGTAAACCAGTTTTATTTCAAAGATCCTTAAAGCGCCTAAAATGTATCTGTTAGTTTTTCTGCCAAAGCACGGATCGAATGACAAATCTATCTATCTATCTATCTATCTATCTATCTATCTATCTATCTATCTATCTATCTATCTATCTATCTTTTTGTTTGTTTAAGAAACCCCCCAAATCACATCTGTCTATCTATCTATCTATCTATCTATCTATCTATCTATCTATCTATCTATCTATCTATCTATCTATCTTTTTGTTTGTTTAAGAACCCCCCCCCCCCCCCCCCCAAATCACATCTGATGGAATATCCTTAAATAAGGTCTTCGTGGAGTCCTGCTATATAAAGTGCTATGTGGAATGTCGTGCACGTCTAAAGCTGTTCAAAAAGCACGTATATCACAGTGAGTAGTCGCCTTGGCTTCAGGCTGTGTCCGACCAACTGACATAGGCTCGAACACCAAGGCTACATCAAAATGGTGTTATGCTCTGCATGGTTATGCGGGGATTGTCTTCAGTCGTGACAAGCTCCTATCGTGACACCATCAATCTCCCAAATCTCACAAAGTCGGAGTGTGGCTGCCCATGTGGCGGGGTAATCAAAAACGGTCACACCGCGTCATGTTCTCATCCCTAGCTGAAGCATTCGAACCACAGCATTCAAGAACTTCGGCTGTTCGGATAATCCCTGGAGTCTTTCAGCCAGGGTACGACGACGACGACGACGACGACGACAACAACAACAACAACACAACAACAACAACAACAACAACAGTGAGAAGGTGATTACATGGTATACACGACGGAGACTTCCAGCCTCAAAGACTGGCGAGTGAACCTTTGACGGTAGACGACGTCGGAATGATGAACACCTAAAGTTGGTTTCCTTGTTTGTTCTGTGTGCTCTGTGCTGTCATATCTGCTGGGCGATTCGGTGTCGTAATCAACATTCCTATGGAGTTATGGGCGTGTATTTATTTCATCATGGGAGCAAGAGTTACCCTACTTGTTTGTTATTTACCTAATTTGTTAGTCAGCTCATCCTTTCTGGCTTATCATCCCTATTTTTTTGAGTTTCTGAGACTGCTCTTTAGTGTCTCTCCAAACTTAATGCTGGTTTTTTTTTTGCCCTTAAAGGTCTGTATGTTCCTTCTGCTTATGACAGGA
>JADBJO010000765.1:544412-568397 GCA_016801955.1 Conus betulinus | reverse complement strand
TTGTTGAGACAACGTTCACAACAACTTGTCGCTCGAAGACAACCCTATCTGGCGCAGGCCCTACAGTAGTTGGGTTGAAAGCCACAGGCAAACCCACCCCATGCTTTACCAACACACTCTGTGCTCGTCAGCAGCCAACTGCACGGCTAGTGGTACAGGCCCTGGGAACCAACTTGTCGTGGCATTGTGGGGACCGTGGAAACCCCGTAGGTCAATAGGACACGGAGATGAGGCAGTGTGGTTTGAAGCCAGGTCCAGCAGGCTGGTTCAATACCGGTGCCAGTACAGGTTCAAATACGTTGAAGGTTAGGTTAGAGGTCTGATGATGTGAAAGTTTCGGGCAGCGACACACGTGGACAAATCAAGAAACAGGAAAACCTCAGTGTCTGTGGCAGGGATGGTGTGTGCATTGGTTTCCCCAAAACCCCCCGTGTCATCAAAGGATTGCCTGCCAACAGCAGAAAACATTTAAGCTGACCAGAGGATTTAGGTCTGTTTTGGCAGTGAACGTCATGGATGTGGTTGTCCACTGAGATCCAGGTGAATCAAAATGGGCAGTTAAGACAGAGTCAAAATGGGAAAGGTTGCACCTGGCCAGACTCACATCAATAAACGAGCATGGTGTTGTGAACCCAGATGCTGTGGCATCAATCCACTGCACAATGGCATCCAGATAACGACAGTCAGGGTACTGATGCAGCATGCAAAACAGTCCAGAACAGAAGAATGACAAACCAGTGGCACCATGAACAGTGGAGGGGCACTTAAAACATGACAAAACAACTCGTCATCAAATGAGGGCACTTGGGATATCTGTCACAGAGCGCAATCAGAATCTGGAAGACACATCTGAGAATCCGCACATCGGTACACAGTCCAGGGCATTTGTAGTCATAAGCAGCAGTTTCATTCTTCTCGTCCTGGGCAGTTGCGAACACGCCGTTACAACGGAAAACCATTTCCAGGCAATAGCCATCCTCACTGCACTGAAAGAAAACCCTGGGGACACGGGCCTTCGGGGCTCTCGAACTTAAGGACTCTTCTGTCTTTGCGTTCCTCATGTTCACGCCAGTGCACCCGAGGGCTTAGGGGGAGGCACCAGTGTGTTGAATTTCACTGCCGTCTAAATGGTAAACAGTCCCTCTCGTCACTCTCGTTCACGCCAGTCCAGCCGACCATTGCACTTCATTGTATGTGATATGCACTGCAGTCGAAAATAAGAAAAACACACACAGACGCACAGGGACACACAGACACAGACAGACAAACACACACACAGACACACAGACACACACACCAACACACACCACACACACACACACACACACACACACACACACATGCGCGGGCGTGCGTGCAGGCACACAACATATAAAGACACACGTACATCAGCATATATAGAGTTTCTGTAATAACTGTTATGATATCTTCTTTTCTCCTGCCATCTTTCCTTTCCCGAGCTCTGGAAGTTTACTGGTTTTCACCCATTGTTTCGTTGTGCGTTACTATCAACAGTTAGTTACAACTAAGTACAACAAAAGTACAACAAAATTCTTTTATAAAAAGAAATTGTTTTAACATAAACAGGACTTGTACACTTAGTTGTAAACAGTAACTATCAGATTTGATATCTTAACCGCGATAACTGCAAAAATGTAATTGTACAGGATAAGTACCAAAAAAGAAAAAGGACATCTTTAAAAACGCACTTGGATTAAAATCATAGCAATATCACTGGATCTGATAAGTTGAAAGCATCTGCAACGACATACACAGCAATAACAATGTTTGACGATGATGATGTCATGATTCGTATGATAACTAATGTCATCATCGTCAACATTCATCATCATATCCTACTGATAGTAATGGCTGACGTCGTAAATAAAATGGACATACCGCCGCCTAGCGCGCCACTAGTATTCTTACCACTCAATACCAGCCATAAGAAAGACAACAGCAGTATGGATCATGCTATCTTTCGATAGTTCAATCACGTTCACATGAAAATGTCAATCAACAGCTATTCTGAAGACGATTGCTACGCAAATATTACTAATCAGCTTCTTTTCCCCTGGCAGAACAGCCTGATCGGTAGGTCTCCTACAGAAAGGTTCTGCGTTCGTTTTCTTCATGGAAAGTAAAAGACTTGTAAAATGCCGATACGTTCACACGCATTTTTTTTTCTTATTTTCAAGGACGGGATTACAGGGAAAAGGATAGGAGCAATGAAACACGCCCGTTACAGATGAAACTTTCTATATCACACTGACGGCGTCATAAGATTTTAAGATCCATCTACAGGCACTTATTCTGTGAAGAGATGTTAGATCAAGCAAAACAAAGCCAAACTACCACAGATACAGAACACACAGAGAATCACACACCACACACACACACACACACACACACACACACACACACACACACACACACAACACAAGAACGCATGCATGCACACACACATGCACGCATGCAGACATACATGTACATCACAACGACACAAACAAAGCACACACATGGACACACGTACATTACACACACACACACACACACACACGCACACACACACACACTCCGCACACACACACACACACACACACACACACACACACACACACACACACACAACACACTGATTGGAAGTGCCACACTGCAAGGGTCTGTCCTGGGGACAGGACTCAAAGTGACAGAAGTTCTCATCACACTGCTATCCACACAGTCAGCACGGTGATCACACACCAGGCTGTAGGCCACACTCTCTCCCCCACTTCGGCACACGAAGGAGGGAGGCAGGGGCCGTAACTTCACCGCACAGGACGGAGGATCCAAGTCGTCACTGCTGACGTCACTTTCAGGGAAACACGAGCTTTTGGGGTCACAGGCCAGGAACGTGTGCGTCACGTGACCTCCAGGACACGTGACGTGTGGGAATGGAATATTTTGATTATGGCTGTCTGGCAGCACCTGTTGGGTATGGCTCAGAGGCTTTGGTGGCGCTGCTAGCGGGGGTCCCTGTCCTTCAGCTCACACAGATAGTAAGAGGCCTCTTTTGTGCTGCACAGGGATACCAGCGTGATGTACCCGACGGCGGGGCATGATACTCCCGCAAGTTTTCAGCTCCCCGAAATCATACACTGAATATTTGTAAATGGCCATTGTCCCATCGGCCCATTCCTGTTGGTTCTGATGATACCTAAACACACACACACACACACACACACACACACACACACACACACACACACACACAAGTATGGATAAACCAAAAGAATACAACTGCAAACTGAATAAAGTATTTAACAAAAAGTGACGACAGTCGTAACCTTGCACAATCTCATGATCAAAGACAGGCTGTAATCTTATATGACAAGGAACAAAAACACAAAACAAAACAAAACAGAACAAAACAACATGTTGCTCTTCACTGTAATCGTTTGACACATGTCCTCTGCGTGATCTTTCCTGGAGGCCGTAGTCTGGGGTTTCAAGACGAGTTAATTCAACATTACAGACCCGTAGTATTGTGTAACAAGAAGATCTTTCCCATTGTTAGTCGTGTAAATGATGCTGCTTCTTGGTGATAACAAATTCCGTTGTCTGTGTTGCTTGATTGGGTGCGAGGGGGGAGGCTTTAAGATAATCTCCACTTTTGATCTGCTCTGCTGTTCAACTTACATCTCACTTTTTGCCTATACCCCAAATGCTCCACTCGTTCTAACTCGTGTAAATACCGTTGACAGGTCTGCCGGAAACGAGGGATTACAACAAGCGGGGTTTTACGCGCCTACGAGAACAATCAAACAAGCCATCTTTAATCCACATTTCAGTTCTTCTTGTTTCCTATATTCTGGACAGCACGGTTTGGTTTTCAGCTGCTGCTGCTGTTTGATGAACAGATCTGCAAGAAAGAAATTGCGTTAGCTTAGATCACAGAGCAAAATTAGTGATAAACTACAATAAATACGGCTTCAGTCACGTCATGATTGTAACACATATTTGTGAACACAGATCAGTATATCAAACTCGAATGCTGGCCTTTTGCAGTCAGGGATTTTTTTTCATGTGGGTATTTGATGTCTTCGTCCATCTATGGCTCGCAAGGGTCAGATCCTTTCAGCCCAGGCTCAGCCCAGTTTCAGTTCAGTCAGCATTAGACTAGTAATTCAACCATACAAGAAGACACTGGTCGAACAAGCGTACAGACACTTTCAGCTCAGTCAGAAGTAGACTACTCATTCAAATGTACAGGGTTTTGATCCCACAAGTGTACAATTACTTTCAGGTCAGTCGGCAAGAGACTAGTAATTCAAGCAATCAAGATATTGGTCCAACATATGTACAGTTACGAGACACTGGTCCAACAATTGTACACGTTAATTTCAGCTCAATCAGCGAGAGAGTTGAAATTCAACTATACATGACATTGGTCGAAGTGTACAGTTCTTTTCAGCTCAGTCAGCAGTAGACTAGTAACTCATCCATACAAGATATTGGTCCAACAAGCATACAGTTACTTTCGGCTCAGTCGGCAGTAAACAGATAAATCATGCATACGAGACATTGGTTCAATGAGTGTACATTTACTTTCATCTCAGTTAGCAGTAGACTAATTATTAAACCATATAAGACATTGGTCTAAACAACTACACAGATACTTTCAACTTAATCAGCATTAGAACAGGACAGTTTGAAATGAGGCATTTCTCGTACAGACAGGTTTGCTTTCAGCTCTCTCTCTCTCTCTCTCTCTCTCTCTCTCTCTCTCTCTCTCTGAATCTGAATGAATATTATCATTCATCGCATGTTGAAGAGATCAGTAAAATACAAAGTCATCATTTAAATTGAGTGGATGGTCGAGCATGTTGAAGAGATCAGTAAAATACAATGTCATCATTTGATTGAGTGGATGGTCGAGTCAGTCTTAAGTTGTTGTGTTGTTGTTGTTGTTGTTGTTTTTTAACTTTACTGCATTACTCCTGTGCGTGAGGTGAGACCATAACGAAATGTTACGAATTTATTGTTTTTGTTAACTTTGGATTTGATACACACTAGGAATGAAAGTATACTATTTGTTTGCAGGAAGGAAGAGGGAAATGCTTTTGTTCTGTTACCTCTCCCACCTTGTCAAAAGACCTCTTTGGTAATGACAATAAAATATCAAAGTGTCAAAGTGTCAAGTCTCTCTCTCTCTCTCTCTCTCTCTCTCTCTCTCTCTCTCACACACACACACACACACACACACACACACACACACACACACACACACACACACACACGCATCATTACCGTGTCTCCTTTGGCGGCAAGTTGGTTGCCCTATGACAAGATAAAAGGCCAGGACAGAGGATTCAACGACAGCTAAAACCGAACGGAAAAGCGTTCTTACATTTGTGGCTTACCAAGGTCGGCTCCCTTCAGCCCAATCATCAGTCTTTGATCGAGCCAGGCAGGCAAGGCTGTGGCCACGGCTGACCATTCCTGTGGGGTGTTCAGACTGGCCAGGTAAGTGCCGTACTTCTCCCTGCAGTCCAGGTTAGCTTCGAGCCAGGAGATGGGGCGACCAGGGTTGACGTAGACATAGCACCTGGGTGCAGTGGAACAGTCCCAAGCTGAGGGCATGTCCTGTCTCTGTGTGTCTATGTCTCTGTCTCTCTCTGTCTTTGTCTCTGTCTGTGTGTGTGTCTGTCTGTCTGTCTCTGAGTGCGCGCCCCCCCCCCCCCGCGGAACAACACACACAGAGAGACACAGACAGATAGCCAGACAGAGAGGCACAGATGCACACGCTTGTACGCAGGCACAAATACACACACTTGTATGTAAACGCTCGCGCGCACACACACACACACACACACACACACACACACACACACACACACACACACGCTCGCGCGCGCACACACACACTTTTTCATTATGACAACAGTGTACCGGCGGTGTCTTTTGGAAAGATTTCTATAGATACCAGTGCGGGACCGTGGAAGTCTGTTCAATTTGCTGCGCTAAATGCAACTTCACTCCCTTATTTCAACATGATTGAAAGTCATATAGTTTCATTGAGCTGTATTTGACTAGATGATAATAACATGCCCATGCTTTATATCTAGTGTTGATTTGATGTATATCTGGTCCTCTGAATGGTAGAAATCACGTGAATAAATTCCGTTCCCACTGGAATGTGTAAGGTAATATACACTTTGTTTTGGACAACATTCAACATATTTTCCATGAATTGATTGTGAATGATTGCAGTTTGGAAGAAAATGTCCATTGTTGTAACGATAATATTGGTGAAAGAGTGACTGTAGATGTCATCTTCATGCACAAAGGTACCTGCAAAGGTCTTAGTAGTACTCACTGCTATTGAAAGCTTGGCCTTAATAGCGCTTATGAATACCACGAAAATGCACATGTTACCAAGCATCCCCCCCAACACACACACAATAAGCTTGGTCTAAGGGCAATGTTCATTTATACTCTTAACCTGGCGTAAATAATATTAGAAATCATTGGCATTCACCAGTGCTGTCTCTCGGCTGCCAGTCTATCTCTCTGATCATGTTTACCCTGATGACAAACATTTAAGGTAAGCATTCTTTTGAAAGTCAGCCATATGCCTTCACAATGATATCTGATGCGTTACAAAGTTTTAGCTCCTTATTATTGAAGTTCTTTAGGATTGTAAGTAAAGCTGCATCTAGCACGCTTTGAATGTGTCTCTGTGTGCTGTCTGCATTCAGAATAATGCTCGAGCGCCTGTTGTTGTTTTAATTTAAGTTCTGTCAATATCAGTTCTGTTACGATTTGCTCCAAATGTTCCAAACAAACATGATGTAAATATCTTGATAGACATCAAGCGAATGAGTATTAAAAAGCAACAATAGCAATAAAAATATGAAAACAACAAAAAAAACCTTCAGCAACCAGCGAAATCAATACATGCAGCCAGTATTGCTGCTGTCACGTCTACGTCTACTGTTGCTGCCATTGCTGCTGCTGCTATGACCGCTGTTTACTGTTCTTGGTGCTGCTGTTACTGCTGTTTGTTCCTCCTCCTCCTCCTACAACTGGCTAGTACTTCTACTACTACTACTACTGCTGCTGCTGTTGCTGCTGCTATTGTTACTGTTGCTGCTGCTGATACTACTACTGCTGCTGCAGCTACAGATAGTCAATTTTCCGCCATTCCGATTATCAACATCTCCATCAAGCACACCGAATGTCATATTTTTAATGCTGTTGCTGCTGCTGCTGCTGCTGTTCCTCCTCCTCTCTTCCCCCTCCTCCTCTTCCTCCTCCTCCTCCTCCTTCTCCTCCTCCTCCTCCTCCTCCTACTACTACTACTACTACTACTATCGGTACTGCTACTGCTGCAGCCGCAACTACTACTACTACCACTTCGATGCTGCTGCTGCTGACGATGATCATGATGATAATGATCATCATCATCATCTCTCACTTGTTATTGCTATAATCATCCTCATCGTTATTGATATTGGTGTTACTATTGTTATCATTATGATTACTTTCCATCAGCTGCAATCTGCCCTGGCTGACAGTGCCCAGTGTAGGGGCAGTCCATCTCATCCTCTGCCTGCAGACACTCTGTGTCATAGTTACACTGAAAGTGTCTCTGGAATTCAGGCCAGTTGGCCACAGAGCAGTTCCACAGACCGCCCGGCAACAGGCGAGGAAAGGGGGCTGATTTCTGAAACAGGAACGTGCCGTTTATTCATTTGGAAGTAGTGAAATAATATGATAATGATAATACTGGTGATGATGAAACGATGATGATGATGCTGACGATTTGTTAATAGACTGACCAAAAAAAACGTATCATAAGCCTGATCTACTCATAAAGTTTCGTTTAATACGACATAATGTTGTGAAAGGACAGAAAATAAAACTACTACTACTACTACTACTGCTGCTACTACTGCCACAACCACATCACCACCATCACAGCAACCACTACTACCTCCACCACCACCACCACCACCACCACCACCACCATTACTACTACTGCTACTACAGCATCATAACCCTTACATGTTTGTCAGGCGCTGGATACATACATTACCTGCGCTACTACTGTGTATATGTGTGTGCGTGCGTGCGTGCGTGCGTGCGTGTGTGTGTGTGTGTGTGTGTGTGTGTGTGTGTGTGTGTGTGTGTGTGTGTGTGTGTGTGTGTGTGTGTGTGTGAATTTGTACATGTTTTTTTTTCCCCTTCAGCCTGTTTCCTCGATTCCCAGTCTCCTAAATTACTACGAGTATTCACACATCACCTCCACAGGAAGACGCCATGAATCCACCCGATCTCAAACATACAGATCAAAGTTTGACCACAAATCAAAAGAAAATCAATCACGCTATATCCATCAGGGGGAAGAAATGTATACTCTCCCTCTGTGTCACCGTTAAAGAATCTAGTCAGGACGTAACTGTATCCAACGTAAATTCCCCAAATTACGTACAGTTTCATCTCCAGAAAAGCGAAAAACAACTTTCTTCATCCATGCAATCATTCTTTGCATCGCACATATGGTTGAACATAAAATGATTTGCTGCTTGCTTCTGCTGTTCTAGCATTGAGATACTCAATGATCATAAAAATGAACCCTTCATCTTTTCAAGGTTATTTGTAGCAAAGCTTCTTCCAGTGGGAAAATACCGTCTTTAATCATATTCGTATCGTATAAACGGTTTCCTGAAGAACAACATGCCAAGCGATGAAGATGACATGTTCTGCACCAAAGACACTTTTAGTAACTTTAATTCGAGTCGTCGTAAACGCAAACGCAGTCCTTATTTCTTTAACGTTCTTTTCCAGTCGCTTTCTAAGTAATAATACACCTCTATGAAAACAAATAGGTGGTGCATGAAATTTCACACGATCCGTTCATACATGACTCAACTCTGATGAAAAATCAATAAAAGCTTCTGTGAGACGAACAAAATGAAATGTAGTTACTATACTTCACGACATAAAATGGCTTCCTGTAATTTGCTATGCAGTTTGCAACATCGCAGTCCGTGAAAATTCCATTGCTGTGGATGGTCGAGGCCTGTCCCCCTGTCGATTTGTTGAATGACCCGAACGAGGGCGCTAGGCTCTTGTCGTTAGAATTACCGCATGCACCCCTACGCCGTGTGTGGAGTCTGCTGAAAACTTGCGGGACAGATTACTGTTGGGTTGGCGTGCATGCTCGTTTGGCCTTCTTGACGTGCAAGCCCATTTCCTGCAACACGTGTCACGCTGCCGGCTCGTGTCACGAAGCGGATAACCTCCCCTGGTTCTCGCTGATCCTTGATAATCATCCCTAACAACCCGTTGCGACGAAGCTGTCACTGTCATGGCGGCTTGGTGTTCCTGGATGGCACGTGCGCAGCTCTCACTGCCCTATATGCTCTGGCTTTGAGGTGCTGTCCAGGTGAAGTGTTTTCCGCCTTATACCTAAAGCAAACGCACTCATCCCATCAGATATTCTGGGATGTTATGATCGTATGTAGCGTCAGGGGTTCCCTTAGGCTTTCATCAGCAGTGCTGTTGTCCAACTTTTTTTTCTACTTACTGCCTGTGAATAAGTCCTAGGGCCAGGGGGCTGGCTACTGAAAGACCAGTCATAAAATCAGCACTCTTACTCTCTTTACTGGCAGTGGGTATGAACTAGGCTGCGCCCGGGACAGGTCATCGATCAGTCAACCACATTCCTTTATCGAGCAATCGCTGTCTCAGTTCTCTGTCATCAAGGCATTCACTGTCTCCATCTATTGAACTTCATCATCATTGGTCTGAGTTGACCCTGCTGTGCACAGCCCGTCCGGTGTGCTCGTGCAGCGTCATTATCGGACCATTGTTTCGGATGAGAGAGAGAGAGAGAGAGAGAGAGAGAGAGAGAGAGAGAGAGAGAGAGAGAGAGAGAGAGAGAGAGAGAGAGCAAAACCTTGTGAAAAGAGAATGTGAGCTGGAAGCCACGCAGGTCATCAATATGTGTCTTGCCGTCCTGGTTGTGCACTCTCCAGACAATATGAGCCACGTGATGCTGGAGAAGACCCACGCGCGTTAAACCTTCCACGCAGATCGTGACAAACGGCACACCCGAGCTTGGCATTTCACTGCAGAACACACACACACACACACACACACACACACACACACACACACACACACATACACACACACACACACGCACGCACACACACACACACACACACACACACACACAGAGGGAGAGAGAGAGAGAGAGAGAGAGAGAGAGAGAGAGAGAGAGAGAGAGAGAGAGAGAGAGAGAGAGAGAGAGAGACACACACACACACACACACACACACACACACACACACACACACACACACACACACACACACACACACACACACGGAGACAAACACAGACACACGGGAGACAAACACACACACACACAGACACACACACACACACACACACACACACACACACACACACACACACACACACACACACACACACACACACACACACATACATGCCCGCCTTCAGGAATAGAGAAGGGGCTTGGGCAGAGCGCTGCTGGCTTTATGGATATGTAAAACATCTGCAAGTCTGGCCCATGACAGCGTCATCCCAGACCTGATCTTTTCAGTCACTAATTGAACCGGGTGGCATCAAATACTCTGGACTCTGTCTGAGGATTAAGCTGATGTGGCGTGGCATATATGGACTAGTCCGCACACATGTAAGCCTCCCTGCTGAAAATGTAACCCTAAACTACAAAAACTACGGTCTGTCGTCGTCAGATAAGTTCTCTCGCTGGGCTGACTGAGCAGCTGGTTTCTGCTCCTCAGAGATTTAGAATGACGTCTTGTCAAGATACCACTGTTGTGTCCAGTATTGGTCGAGGAAGCCTTCAAGAAATGCGTTCAGATGACGCCTTTGAGGATTTCTTTGAAGACACCAAAACCAAAGAAAGCAATCGATGGGATGCTAAGGAACACTTTGTCCTTTATGGAGCACTTTTACCTTAACAGGGAACGGATGTCTGAAAGATCATTATAATTTGGTCACTATTACTGGTATGAGTACATAACAAAAAAAACCAGCAACTGGACTACACCGTTGGAAATCTCCCAACAAACTCTCTTCGGGACAGCTTAAGTTTCCTAGGATGAGATCACGTTTCTATCAAGCAGTGCCAGGAAGATAACCAGATCTCTGAAATTCCAGAAGCCATTGTAACAACAGCTGTCACATTCATGTCTCCTTGTTCGAGCCTCATCTGGCAATACTACCAACTGCCATTGACAAAGCTGCTGAAGATTCCGTCAGTAGTCCGACGAATTACACTGAAACTGTCGAGATGATGCTCAGTAAGATTGAAATTTGATTTACATGGCATGTCACCACACTAGTGACAATTTAAACAGCACAGTGCACTTTTTTCTGCGCTAAAACGCATTTAAACATGTCCTGTATATACTATGCCGCGCATCTTGCATGTTATATTCAGAGTTCAGAATAGTTCACTGGGCAATATAGCTGAATAGTTTGTCAGGCGGAGAGGAAACTATTTTGGCTCAATGAAGATAAGGCAAATACGCATTGATATTATTTTAGCGTTGAAATGATCAAATGAACATCCCCTGACCACGTCTCAGTTGTTCAATAGATCGTGCCACCGTCTGACTGAAACACATATTTTTGACAGCCCCAACATGACGAAATCATAAGACTACTGTAGAACAAGGTCGGTCCAATATGACCAATACTTTAGCGCATTTCACATAAGAATGGAAGACTATAACATGACCTCCATCCCCCGCTTCCCAACACTGCCTCTAAGACAGTTTCCGGAAAGTCCGCTCCACCATAGCACCATACCTACAAAATGAAAACGTGAACAGGGCGCAACACGTTTCTTCAGAAAACTCTTATTCGTTTGTTTGAAATCCTTGTATGTACTTTGCGAATACGCCAAATTGATTCTGGTAAATCAGTGCAGTAGTGTTATCCTTTGTTATGTTTTTGAATTAGATTTGCTTATTTCTTTCTTTAGATTGAATAGGCTCCGTGTCACACCACAACATGCATAAGCATTTTTCCCGCATCAAACCGAATTTTATATTGAAAAAACAACACTATATTATGCGGTGTAAGCAGGAGATGGTTTTTTAAGTCTCTTTACCTTCTGAAAAACGGACATGACAAAGTTTAGTTACTAAAAACAGTGTCAGGGCAAGAAGAAAAACGTAGTACTCTACATTCATGCTTCCCATTATTTCACCGAAAGAAAGGATCTAAAATTCGATCTACATTCTCTTTATTGCTTTTTCTTCAGGGGGGGGGACGGATGGTAGTCCCACCCCCACCCTCCACCCAAACACCCCCTTGATCCAGCCGGAGCCTAGAAGCTGAAAGCCTTTTTGACTCCTGCTTTGTCCCCCCCCCCCCCCCCCCCCCCTCACCAACTCCTCCTTCACTTCACCTCCACCAGTAAAATCTCTTTTTATACCACCGCTCAATTATAGGAAAAGAAATCATTAAAAGAAAGACTATTATCACATTACGTATTTTTCAGATTCTTTAAAATCATACTTTGTTTTGGGGACACCATAACGCTGAAATGCGTTGTGTATTATACACACTCAACTGCCTTGAAAAGTATAGAGTGAATGTGCCTATACAGGCTGACAATGTCATGTCTACTTACCGCGTGGTTTCCATACATCATCTGCATGTATATTTAAAGATGTCTTAAGGTGTTCTTTGTGTCTACTTGATCACCAAAACAGCAACGATATGATATGCCACTACATTGAGGAAAAAAAAAAAAAAAAACAAAAGCTTTGTTACAAGAGATGTTATTCTGTATTCAGAGTGTACAACTGATTTGAACCACGAAACTAAAATAAATGTGATCCATATACTTATAAAAAACAAAAAATCGAGGTCATTTTAAGACTTGGTAAGAAAAAAGAAAAACAAAAAAAACAACAAACAAACAATAAAAAAAAAAACGGTACATCAGAGCCACAGTTATCGTTCTAATTAGACAACATCTCTCTCTCTCTCTCTCTCTCTCTCTCTCTCTCTCGCTCTCTCTCTCGCTCTCGCTCGCTCTCTAGCAAGATACTCAAATAAGATCGTATAAAGTCAAATTACATGTAAAGTTCAACACGCTGAAACTGACAAACGAGTTTATCTGCAAATTTGACGTGGAAAATTACAACATGATCTTTTGGGCCTGCCCACAGTAACACTTTGATTCCATTTGGCTCTCTGTGGGTATGCTGCCCAGTGTTCAAATCCTTTTGTTTGGACAAATCCTGAAACACACACACACACACACACACACACACACACACACACACACACACACACACACACATATATATATATTATATTATATTATATTATATTATATTATATTATATATATATTATTATATATATTATATTATATTATATATTACACTGAATCTGTTCATTTACTAATATCACCACACTGAGACACAGACAGACAGAAAGACAGACAAACAGACAGACAGACAGACACACACACACACACACACACACACACACACACACACACACACACACACACACACACACACACACACACACACACACACATGTGGACAATCCGTGTGTGTGTGTGTGTGTGTGTGTGTGTGTGTGTGTGTGTGTGTGTGTGTGTGTGTGTGTGTGTGTGTGTGTGCGCGCACGCACGTGTGTGTGAGTGTGTGTGTGTGTGTGTGTGTGTGTGTGTGTGTGTGTGTGTGTGTGTGTGCGTGCGTGCGTGCGCGTGTGTGCTCGCGCGCATGTATGTGTGTGTGTGTGTGTGTGTGTGTGTGTGTGTGTGTGTGTGTGTGTGTGTGTGTGTGTGTGTGTGTGTGTGTGTGTGTGTGTGTGTGTGTGTGTGTGTGTGTGTGTGTGTGTGTGTGTGTGTGTGTGTGTGTGTGTGTGTGTGTGTGTGTGTGTGTGTGTGTGTGTGAGTGTGAATGCACATGCACACCTGGATGGTGGCAGTGATGTTTTGGATATTGTAATTATGTTTTTTTTTTTTTCGTGACAATGTAGATGGAATGAGAATAAACAGGTGGAGGGATGGGGAAATGGGCGAGTGTGTGTATGTAGAGAGATGGATGGAGGAGAGAGGTTGGGGAAAGTAAAAAGTGGATGAAGAGCTGGAATGATTGAATTAAAAAAAAAAAACAGGCCAATTGTGGAAACTCAATCCGTGGCACCTTTGCACCACAATTCCTGTCGGAACTCAATTCCCACAACTGGCATTTGGTGAGGGAAGATGGAAATAAACTAAACGGTATCTGGATGTACCAGAGGATTATTCATGACAAAAGAGAGTGAAAAGAGGCGTCGGGCAACGTCACGTTTCCTTATGCTTACCTCCCAGATTGCCGTCGACACCATACTGAAAAACATTCTCTGAATTTTCTCCTTCATGGAAAAGAATCTGGGATGTCGATACATTGTTGTTGGCAGAGTTCATCATCATTGGGCTGCTTTGGCGATCACCCACGCTGGGCTGCATAACATTATCAGTGCCCCCCCTCGTCATCAACCGATGTTTTGACGACAAATTCGACAATCTCTGCTGAATCACTTTCATGTTCTAGAACACCAACAGAAATTTCAGCGTCGTCTGTAGTTTCTTTGGTTCTGTATATGTTTCAGCAAGCCCCAAGCACAAACTAAAAAGCAACATGAGCACACGATGCCACGTATGAATAGTAGGATTAATTTCAGCGCCTTTGACACAACGTTTGTGTAAAATCATGGTATTCAGACAACAAAAATGACCCATTTTGTTCTTACGTCGACCGGCAATTCTCATAGGTTGTTGAAGGTTAAAGCTGAGGACGTACGTCATTCAAATACGGATCTCCTTTGCAATTTATTTAAAACGTTTCTGCAAACAGAAAAATCTAAAGGTTTTCCAGGGTTTCAAGATGGTTGCGGATATTTGTGTAATTTAATAGATAGTTCTTCATGTTTTGGCCACTGTCCCTCATGAAGGGGGCTGCAAGTTATTTATTATCATCCTAGCCTCCAAGCAACTGTACTCACGCATCACTAACACTCTTTGGGAAAAACTATTTATGACAGACGAAGTGTGTGTGTGTGTGTGTGTGTGTGTAACAATAACAATAACAATAACAATAACAATAACAATAACAATAAATTTAATCAGTCTTTGCAGGCCATTTGGCCCATATTGACAAGGAGGTTTACATTCAATCATAGCAGAATATTGGACAACATTTCATGTTAAAAACAGCGCATCTTATACAATATCCTGTATTTTCAGCATCTTATTTTTAAACTTTCTACAATATACATAGCAGTTTTGAATGCAAGATTTCCTCTAAGGTTCTACATAGCAACTGAACTTTAAGTGTGTTATGAAAGCGACAATAATACACAGGGAGGTATTTATTTCTTAGATGCAAATACTTTGGACAAACAAAAAGAAAATGTACAATGTCCTCAATGTGATTTCCACTGCATTGTTTGCATTCAGGGTCGTTTCTTAAACAACCAAAACGTGAAACACCATTCAGATGTAATCTGTTACTTCTTAACAAGCAAATGGCTCTTCTATGAGCTACTAAATCTAAACTTGTAATATAGTTAGCTCTTATGATTTCTGGTTGATATAGACTGTAATCCTCTTCATGAGATATGGAATCATGCCAAATTGTGTTGTGACATATCTTTCAGCCTATTCCTAAACTCTTCAAGAAAGAATTTACTATTTCCAGGGTTTTGCAGAGCCCAGACCTGACCAAATCCACACTTGCATAGCAGAAGTCTGATTTCTGATGCCCAGTTCTTTCTGCCAGCTGAGTCATGTGCATGCAGCATATCATAACACTGTTTAGGGTATCTCTTGTTTGGCATGGTAATCAGTCTGCACCAGTATTTGATGAGACGAGTTTGGGTATCAATCAAGATAGGAAATCTCCCACATTCACCTAAAGCTACATCATTTTTCACATCCCTACCTACGCCGAGTATCATTTTACATATCTTAACTTGCACTTTTTCTATCGCATCATATTTCTGAAATCCCCAAACTTCCGATCCATATAATAAAATAGGCTTAATTTTTGTATCAAATATTTTGAAAACCATGTCCACTGGAAGTGCTTTAAATCTGAAATACAACCTTTTTATGCCTGCTAAAGCTCTAAGGGCTTTACCAGAAAGAGTTTCAACATTCTTAGTCCATTTCAAGGTAGATGAAAAAATTACCCCCAGATAATTATAGCAAGGTTCAACCTTTATCTCTGCATCATTTAGATTCCATTTTTCACTTTTTTTGTTAAATCCTCCATTTTTGAATACAACTACTTTAGTCTTATCCATGTTTACCTTCAGACCCCATCTATTACAATATTTTTCTAGACAGTCGATCTTCTTCTGTAGGTCTAGAACAGTGTCAGCAACAATTGCGATGTCATCAGCGTACATAAGGAGGAGAATACCCAACGGATCTCCCAGTATATCAATACCTCGTGCACCACAACCAATTAACTCTGTCTGAAGTTCAGATAGAAATATAGAAAACAAAAGGGGACTCAAAACACAGCCTTGCCTAACACCAGATATGTGTGTGTGTGTGTGTGTGTGTGTGTGTGTGTGTGTGTGTGTGTGTGTGTGCTCATTCTTCGTTTTCTTTGTTTTGAATGTTGTTTGTTTTGCCCGAAGAAGACCAAATTCCTGCCTGAAAAAGCCTAAGAGATCGAAACGAGTCGTGTTTTGCCTTGTAATTTGTTGTGTCTTGTAATTTCTTAGCCTCATTCGTTCGGCATAACAAAAAGATTTGTTTTAAAACTTTCGCCTGCAGTCACTGCGGTCATTTTGAAACATACTGCTGAGTAACCAAAGCATTGTCAGTAATATCAGCTCCGCCAAGAGCCATGTTGTCTGTAACTGGGCTTTCCTCTGACGATCTAACAGATACGGTCACGCGCTGCTCGACCAAATAGTAATAATGTTGGATTAATAGCTGGTGAAGTAAAAACGCAAACTTAATGTTGTTCAGCCCGGTAAGACTAAATGTGTGTGTTTCTTAAAAAGGAGTTATAAAAACACTTGTGTGTGTGTGTGTGTGTGTGTGTGTGTGTGTGTGTGTGTGTGTGTGTGTGTGTGTGTGTGTGTGTGCACGTGCGTGCGTGCGTGCGTGCGTGCGTGCGTGCGTGTGTGTGTGTGTGTGTGTGTGTGTGTGTGTGTGTGTGTCTGTTTGTGTGCGTGCGTGCGTGCGTGCGTGCGTGTGTGTGTGTGTGTGTGTGTGAAACCACTGCCTATAATGCTGCATTCCTGCTATGGCTGTATGTAGGACTGTTACATTTAATGGATTGCGAAGAAAGGAAATGACCGCGAATTTTACAAAACATACAGTATTCTTTAAATATCATTATATATTCATCTATCTATCTATCTATCTATCTATCTATCTATCTATCTATCTATCTATCTATCTATCTATCTATCTATCTATCTATCCATCTATCTATCTATCTATCTATCTATCTATCTATCTATCTGTCTACTTACCTGTATGTCTGTTTGTCTATCTCTATCTATCTATCTCTCTGTCTATCTGTTTATCCATCTATCCAAGGAGAGAGGAGAGAGAGAGAGAGAGAGAGAGAGAGAGAGAGAGAGAGAGAGAGAGAGAGAGAGAGAGAGAGTAGCGTACACCCTATCTTTCCCTCTCTCTGTCTGTCTGTCTGTCTGTTTGTCTGCCTGTTTGTTTATCTACCTATCTATCTCTCGAGAGCTGCGTACACCCTTTCTCTCTCTCTCTCTCTCTCTCTCTCTCTCTCTCTCTCTCTCTCTCTCTCTCAGAGAGAGAGACAGAGACAGAGATGTGATTATATGGGTTTCGTTAAGGCTGTAAATGAAAAGCAGTAGAAGATATATCGAGCATAGCAGCACAATGCATTCCTTTGTCTCTCGGTATCCTTTGTCTTTTAACTTAAAAAATTCATTCTCTCTCTCTCTCTCTCTCTCTCTCTCTCTCTCTCTCTCTCTCTCTCTCTCTCTCTCTCTCTCTCTCTCTCTCTCTCTCTCTCTCTCTCTGGGTTCACCTGCATTTAAGTGCCCTTTACTGAGGCACTGTGGAACACGTGTTAATGCATATGAAGAGAGTTAGTCGTGTTTAAAGCCGTTCCAGTCTAATTCTTGAGTACTTTTGTTTTTGTCAACGACTGGTTCTGAAGTCCCGACACTGTGTTAGACGCGTAATGTGCTGGTGATACGGCTTCCATATAGATAAATACGTAACAGTTTTAACAGTATTTTGATAGTCCAATGACTTTGGCCATGAAGAAATTACTGTATCTCATTTTCTTGGTTTTGTTCTTTCTTTTGTTGTTGTTCTTTCTTCCACGCGCTACTTCACTAGCCTTCACTGACCTGTGATCAAGACTTGTCGGGTAGGCCACCCCTCATAAGTCTGGCTGTGAAGGATGTTAAAAGATGTTTAAAAGCTGCTTTCATCATTTGGTGAGTGATGTTTTCACAGGTTGGTGAGAGATGTTCTCACCAGCCAAGTGTGGCCCCACTCCTCTCTAGTGTTGAGTCTTAACTCAGTCGGTGTGTTGTTTATTTTGACAGCTTCAGTGATTTGTCTTTCTAGGGCAGTTTCTTGGTAACTTCTTATCACCATGCTGTACTGAGGGGGTGGGTCATTTACTGCTGTGTGTCTGCACTGTGTGTCGCCACAGCACTGAACTAGGGTCTCTCTTTCAACAAGGCTGTCATGTGTTGTAGGCCTCGGTAGTGCCCAGTGCGTGCTGTTTCACCGACGTGACAAATCACTGAAGCTGTCAAAATAAACAACACACACACACACACACACACACACACACACACACACACACACACAACACACACACACACACACACACACAAACACACACACACACACACACAACATGAACATTTTACATTCACCAGAAACACGAGCCCATTTAAAACGAACTGAAGAAAAGAGGTTTTTTGTTCTTGTTTGGTTGTTTATTCTCTCTCTCTCTCTCTCTCTCTCTCTCTCTCTCTCTCTCTCTCTCTCTCTCTCTCTCACACACACACACACACACACACACACACACACACACACACACACACACACACACACACACACACACACATTTTACATTCACCAGAAATTTGGGCCCGTTTAAAACACTGAAGAAACAGGATTTGGGGTTTGCTTGCTTGTTTGTTTCTTTTCTTTTCACTCACGCTTTCGGCATTTGAACAACGATGATTGGTCCTTAGAACAAGTGCTGTCTTCTTTTCCAATGGGCCAGCCCAGTACGAACACGATGTATTGGTTGTTTACCTCTCTGGTTGACTGTGTTTGTTTCTGACGAACGTGAAAATACTGAAAACTCGATTGCTCCTTGGTCGTTCAGTTGTGTCATATATGAAAACGTGAAACGAGAGCCTGAGACTGGTTGACGGGCATCGCGATACTATATTGATAGTGTCCTTGCTAAGGTATATGTCTGTTACTAAGTGACATGTTACATCTAAAGGCATATAATCCCCATAACAAAACTTTCCTGTTATATCATACTGAGTGTTGATAATGACATCGCTGAAAATGCCTGTTGGTCGAAGGATCAACTCCTCGCTTCTCTCTTGATCAGTTTGTTCCAGTATTCGGGTATTCCAAAGGGAGGTCTCTAAATATTTCTTGTGACATTTATAAGGATGCCAACAGTGTTCACTGCGTTTTATATTGATCAGAATGTTGCCAGGATATCGTTTAGATTTTTTCCCCATTGTTGTTGTTGCTGCTGTTACAGTTGTAAATGTGGCGTGTGTTTTAAGAAACAGACGGTCGTCCTACATACATGCATTTGTAATTCTGGTTATATTCTATAGATGACAACTTGTTGCATCTTTCTCCGTCTTTGACTTTGATAACATTATTCAGTTCAGGCTCCTCTGGAGAATGGGAATGATGCTCTTGGGATGATGAATGATAATTATTGTGAATAATGTGGCAAATTTAATGAAAAAAAAAAAAAAAAAGTGTCAACTAGAGTCAGAGTGAAAATAAATGGTATGATATGTGATGTAAATTGCTGTGAAAACAGGAAAATGGTATAGACATGATTAAGAATATGAAGCAATAAATGAAGTAGTGACTTATCGTTATTCACATTGTGTAGCAGAAGATTTCCATGACCTTTTTTGTTTTTTGTAATGTTCTTAAAATGTTCATAATTGGAAACGAATAGAGCATCACATATGGCAAAGTAATAGATTTCAAAAGCAAATATAAGTGAATAATATAATGAAAACATAAATAAGTAGGTAAATGGATAAATAGATAAAACAAAATTAAAGGAAATAAAAAAAAAAGCAAAAATAATCAAACACAACAAAGCTAACAACAAACAAATCAAACACAATAACAAAGACAACCAGCGAAGCAACCAACCCAGCAACACTGTGCATAATGAAAATGATATAACACAGACGAAAGACACTGGCATTTTAACATTATACCGGATGAAAATCAATACCAAATCTGATATGCAAAAAAACGATTTGGTTTCAGAATGACTACATTTCTAACTTGATGTAAAAAAGTCTAAACTACTACTTACATTAAAGAAATTTAATATCTCAATAATGTGGTGCATGTTAGGAGACTTGGATGATCCACTCTACTGTAGTGTCCATGTTGCGTATGTGAAGTTTTTTTTTTCAAATTATTGCAGGTTCGGCTAAAACTCTTCTTGGTATAGTTGCAAAATGTGGCGACTGCAAGCGGAAATCTAAACACATTAAAAAAAAAGTATTTTAAGGCTCCACCGGTAAACTAGACAGACGAATCACAAGACAAACATGGCCCGTTTCGTCCTTTTAGGACTTCTTCAGGCAAGATACACAACACGCAGGACAACGAAAATGAACGAGCAATCACTTCATTTAACGCCCATCTTGCGCCAAATTGGATGAAGATAAGGGATTGCTCGCTCATTTTCGTTGTGTGTTGTGTGTCTGGCCTGAAGAAGACCTAAAAGGTCGACACGGTTGTGGTTTGTCTGGTGATTCATTCACTACGTTTTTGGCGGAGCCTTAAAATTACTTTTTAAAATTTCTTCTTGGTGTGTCTTATGGCAAACACACTGCTGTGATCATTCTGCAAAAAATTTTTTTTTTTTCCTTTCCATCTCACCACAACATGCCTTGCATATCATCTTTCCAGTGTAAAAAAAAAAAAAATCTGAATTTGAATACCTAAAAGTTCAAATATCTTGATCGTCTCATGTTTCGAACGCATGCTTTTGAATATAGTTACAATGGAAAAAGTAGCGCAATAGTGATTGGGTGTGTATGTTGAGAAGCATGTATGAAATTCTGTCGACTTCGTTCTAAAGCAAAGTTCCAGATCAACACTTTCGTTCAGAAGGAATTTCATTCCTTTTCATTGGAACTCGACCTGTAATGCTTTCGAGGCTCTGAACGGAGTAAAGGCGAGACATTAAAACAACTGATTGATAATAACATTTCCAAAGAACTATCAAAATAAAACAGATTTATCTTTTTTAAAACAAAAAATCGTGCCAGTTCTCGCTGATTCCTTTTAGAACCATGAGAAACATTTCTGCTGTGTTACTGTCAGGAAAGTTTGCTGTACGTTTCATCCCTTGTAATATAGATATAAACACTCAAGTATTTAATCCCCACGAGTAGTTTTAGATAAAAGTAAACCGTTTACGATTGCCCCCCCCTCGCCCTCCCTAGACACACACACTGTTCCACTCCCCACAGCCATCATCCTAGCCACCTACCCCACCCCTGTGTTCTCCCATCTCTCTCATTTTCTTTTTTCCTTTCACACAGGAAGCAGAAATAACTATATCCACTCAGAATCAAATGTTTGTTCATGTAATTATTATAACATTCACCCAGATCTACTTCCAGTCGTGTCATTGACCACGACGAGCATAGCCCAAATCTAAGGGACATAACTCTGACTACTTTCTAAATTTACCCCGAAACACGTATACCGCCAGTACTCTTTCTCGCATTTCATTTATCACATCGTACCGGTAGCGGTTTAGAGGTTTTAAAAACCACGGGATAACCATCAGCTGACGCTGCTCGAGAGCAAATAGGTCATGGATTCAGTTCGACCCTTACTGTTTCTATTAATTTAAAACAGAAGTGTGATGGTAAAGCAGAATGAAGCAGGAAGTAAAAAACGCCATTCGAAAGACACACAAACAGTATAACGTGCACAACCAGGAGGAGGTCTCTGCACACTCCTCGATTCCTTAGGATACACTGTTTATTATAACATTCTTATCGCACTAAGTATGGAAGATACATCGATTTCATACCCAGACCTTCTTCGATCATTGAAGAAGCGTTTCAACAAGCAGCAAAAAAAAAAAAAAAAAAAAAAAAAAAAAAGAAAGAAAGAAAAAAAAAAAAAAAAAAAAAAAAAAAAGTAAGAAAGAAAGAGAAAAATCTTAGAATATTCGGCAAAGCAAGAGTCATTCGTTCGTTCGTTCGTTCGTTCGTTCGTTCGTCCTTCTTCCTTCCTTCCTTCCTTCCTTCCTTCCTTCATTCATTCATTCATTCATTCATTCATTCATTCAAGAGAGAGAGAGAGAGAGAGAGAGAGAGAGAGAGAGAGAGAGAGAGCACCAGAGAGAGAGCACAAGAAATCACAAAGGATAAATTCATGGAGCAGAAAATTCAAATTTGCTCAGTGTGCTGAGTTCAAAATGTTCTTTAAAAAGGATAAAATCTGAAAAAGGTTGAAGTTCCCAAAGCTCTCGGCCGGAGAGGCAGTGAACAGTGAGAAAATCACCATGTAAAGTGCAAGGCATGACGGAAGGTGGAGTCTCTCGCTCCCTTCCGCCGCCTTCAGTTTGTCCTGATCTGAATCAGGTACCCTTTACTGCCAGGAGGACACAGAGAGGGTCCCCAAACTGGAAAAATCCGGACCCTCCTGTGGTTCGAACCTATGACTGTGAGAACGGAGAAAAAGTTCTGTACAGAAATGAGCGGCAAACATAAGCAAAAATGATCTTGAACTCAAAAGCAGTTTTTTTTTCCAGCTTATTCTTGAGGATACAAGATGTGTAAGGAGGATAAAAAACACAAACACTGTCATGTCTAACACAAACCAACAAGAACGAGATATAACCCCCAACTGGTTAATCACATGGCTATATTTCATCCGCCCAAGGATGCTTTTCTTCTTCAGTTTACCGATTGTTCCAATGCCGAAACTAGCTAAAAAACACTGTGCCCCAAAGCACAAAAAATTACACCCTTTTCTCGTTTTAGTAACAGATGCAAAGCATTCATGAGTATTGTGTATTCATAATTGTAAGAGCGATTGCTTTGTTTGTTCCTCTCCAAAAGCTGTATGTTCAAGAAAGCGGCAGATGGCTATGTGTATGGACATTTCTGAAGGCTTTTCTTTTCTATCAATTGTGTAAAACGGTTGAATGGACTCTCCTGTACAGACTAGTGTTCCTAGGGAGACTGTGTTCCTGCCGAAATGACAGTGGTGTGTCCTGGTGTTTCTGTGTGAACATTTGACTTCACTTCAGGATGGCGGTTGTCAGTTTGGCGGCGACAAGTGAAAACTTTCAACTAATACCAATTTCTTCTCTCTCTCTCTCTCTCTCTCTCTCTCTCTCTCTCTCTCTCTCTCTCTCTCTCTCTCTCTCTCTCTCTCTCTCTCTCTCTCTCTCTCTCTCTCTCTCTCTTTTAAAAGCTAGCTATGTATGACGTTATTTAAAGGTTGATTTTCTGTGCCCCCTAAGTGCAGTTTCGCCCACACATCCGATTCTTGCTTCACCATAAATGAGCAAACTCAGGATTGCCCAGCAGCAGTCCCACCACTGTTCACCATAAATGAGCAAACTCAGGATTGCCCAGCAGCAGTCCCACCACTGGTTGTCCCAGGAAGAAACTGGTATCTTGCCGCCATGAGCCC
>JADBJO010000765.1:504412-526912 GCA_016801955.1 Conus betulinus | reverse complement strand
TGCGAAGTCAAGTCAAATTATCTTTGTTGAGGGCAATAGAATACGCTTTACAAGTTTATCTGCTTGCACAAAAATGATCATAATTATAAAGAAGAAACAAATAAACGAAACCATGTATTGAAACATTGTGAAGAAAATCAGTTACTTTTAGAGTACACTAAACATTCAAAGCATCATAATTCTGTCAAAATACTCAACATAATTTCAATAAACGATGTAACTGGCATCGTATAGCGCATAATTTGCGACTGAGAGAGAGAGAGAGAGAGAGAGAGAGAGAGAGAGAGAGAGAGAGAGAGAGAGAGAGAGAGAGAGAGAGAGAGAGAGAGAGAGAGAGAGAGAGAGAGAGAGAGAGAGAGAGAGAGAGAGAGAGAGAGAGAGAGAGAGAGAGAGAGAGAGCAATAGAAGAAGCATTAGTTACTCGAAAAAAATTTTCTACCTTGTTCCCTTTCAAGGCTCTTTTAAATGTTAAAAACTTAAAACCAAAACTACTGTTCCGCCGAACGAAAGAGACAAATTACATGACAAAACACGACGCATTTCAAACTCTTTGGTCTCCTTCAGACAAGACAACATTCAACACAATAATGAAAACGAAGAACGAATAGTCACTTTTCTCCTCAAATTAGACGCAAACTGGATGTGGAATGAAAACTTTTTTAAAACCTTTTAAATGTTCAGTTTCGAGGAAAATGACTTAAAGGAAGATGGCAGTTTGTTCCATGTCATGCCCACACCATCTGTTGAACTTGATGTGTAGAGATTGTTGTTGGCTTTGGGAAAGGAAAGCTTATGTGTCTATTTCATTGATTACTAGCTTTTTGAATGGTTTTCTGTAGAGCCGTACCCGTCACTACATTGTACATAGAAAAACATTTTTTTTTTTCATGAAGAGTTATCCTGAAGCGGTAGAATATTTAATGTTTTTGAATTCATTCCCTGTCAAAGTAATAGATTTCAGATGAAATGCCTCTATGTCTCTTATGTAGACGACTTGTTTGTTTCAAATTAGTTTTTACTAGAATTGTCTCATGGAGTGGACGCATAATAAGAAGAGATAAATTGTGTGCATGAAAGAATTACTTCCTGCTGTAAAAGAAAATGTTTTGTTTTTGAAAGTTCATGAATTCTTTAGATATGTGTTTTTCCAAGAGCAGAAATGTGAACATACCATGACAAGTCATTGTCGGTAATAACCTGTTCGATCATTGTATTGATCTTTGACAAATAACGATACAAACGGGGAACTCATTTTCTGCTCTGTTTGACGTGTGGTCACAAACAGGCATTTAGTTTTATATGCATTGAGAGCCATGTGGTTCACTTCTATGTATGTGATTAATGTATTGATATTGCTCTAAAGGTATTTACAAAGAAGTACGATTAGCATTATTTGATTGGAGTGCCATGAGCAAACTCGGCACAATTGCACTTTACGTATATAAAGGGAAATTGTTTTACGTAGATAGAAAATAAACAGGGGCTCTAACACAGATCCTTGAATAACACCAAATTTCAAAGGATGTGTGTGTATGTGTGCGTGCGTGCGTGCGTGCGTGCGTGTGTCTGTCTGTTTCTTTTTTTCTCTCCACACCCATCGTCTCTCTTGCGTTCTTTGTGCATGTACACTGCGAGATTTTGCAGTAAAAGAGATAGATCCTCATTGAAAACTTCCGCAGCAAAGATAATCCTACCAACATCATTACCAGCCTCAGACAGGCAAAACTAATGTTTTCAATGCAAAGACTTCAACTGCAAAAAACAATAAAAAAACTTCAGAAGATCTGTACCTACGAACAGAGCACTCGATGGTCTGGTCGCGCAAAGCCCAGGGATATATGCACTGGTGTGTCACATCGACATGCCTCGACAAAAACCATTCTTCTGCAATGCACACTTATAAATATGTTCAAAATCGAGAACACCTACGCAGAATTTTGTTCACTCTAAAAGATGTACCCTTCTCTGTGAGGTTCGAGAATGCAGCCTACGAAAACATGTATAACACTCTTTAGGGTAGACTGTGCTCTTATAAATAAAAAAATCAAACGCAAATATTTACATCAAACTAGAGGTTTGTTCGAGTTGCTGATAACATTTCGATCCTTCCGATACATTTGTCTTAAACCATCGTTCCATTCTGTGAGCACTCAGCAACAGGAAGAGACTTAAATTTCAACATTTCAAAAGACGCCCATAGTACTGGAAATTCAACATCGGTCTCCTCAGGAACATAGTTTATCTCGAGAAAACAGACCAGTTGTAAAAGAACAGCAAACCACACACCATACTCTACCACCACACGAGAAATGGAAACTGGTAAAGATTAAGATGCGAGAACACGCTATATTGACTGCTACAACAAAAAACAAGAAGTAGGGGAAACGCCATATTAAAAATGCTGGCCAGACTCAACAGACAAAAAGAGTAAGCGCCACAAAACAGAAACAAAAAAACAACTCAAAGAAGAGTTAATGCACTTCAAAATAGATATGGAAATAAAACCACAAGAAGAAGCACAAGGGGCACAAGCAAGATCTAGAATAAAATAATCGAAGAAGGTAGAAAAAAAAAACAACATACCTTTTTGCTTTGGAGAAAATTTTATCAAAGCATAAAACTATCACAAGCATCGTTATTGAAAATGGACTATAAAACAAAAAAAACTAGACAGGCATGTTACCAGATATGTACAGCACCACAAAACCCGCTATAAAGAAGATTCCCACTTATAAACACAGATATACATACAACACATTCAACACTTTTGGCACATTATGCTAGAGACAAACGCGGGAGACAATGTAAAGGCACCATCAGGAAAATGACGAGGCTTCAGAAGCACTCTGTTGTATGAAACAACAGATTTGCTCCTGGCAGTGATGACCTTAATACAGAGTTCTACAAATTGTTCCAGGCTGGAATCAAACACATGCTAACAGGCTCCTGCAGGCACTCTTTTGAAGCTTGACACGTACCACCCTAGCAAAGAAGAAGAAGACTATAATACAAAGGTAGAGACTTGTCAAGATAAAAGAAACACATTGGGGACAGTAACTTTGCTGAACATAGACTATAAGATACGTACCATCTTAACAAAAAAAATCATAAACACTGTTACACAAAGGTAAAGACATGCCAAGACGACATAAACAAATGGGGGCATACCTCTGCTGAACATAGACTACAAGATACAAGCTAAATCCTTGGCAAACAGAATAAACAGCATCATGCCAAAATTTGTGAAGATGGTCCAGTGTGGGTTCATCTCAGGAAAGAATATTGCAATGATTGTCTCTGAACTATTGATGACGTAATTGTCCACTTGAATGACAGAAGGCTTTCAGGAAATTAGCTAACAGTCGCCTCAACAAAAGAGTTGATACTGTTTCAAAGACATTAATATAAGGTACACCAAAAACACTATGGTCTGGGTCACGATTAATACAATGGGTCCACACTCTGATGCCCCCAAATACATATAGAAAGCTGCATCAATCACTGTGGGTGGCCATTGGAACCTATGAAAATAGGAAGAGGTAAACACGAAGGTTTTCACCCCTTATTTTCGTCCTTGTTATCCGATTCTCTGAAAACACCATGGCTTCGGTCAATATTTTATACAATGAGCCCACACGCTGACCTCCCAAACAGAACACTGCATCACTCACTATGGCTGGCAATCGGAACCTGTAAAAAGAGAAAAAAAAAATGGAAAGAGGTTTACTCCCCTTATTTTGGCCTTGCAGTAGCACTCCTAGCATCTAGAAGTCACAAGCAGCAATACCAACGGAATCAGGATTAGAATGGAAGGCCACTGTCAAAGGAGCGAAACGTCTCACAAAAGGCCTTAAGCGCTTCAGAGGTAAAGAATGCCGCGCGAGGTGGAGAAATAGGTAATGGGCTGATTAGCAGTGGCACCTTCACCTAGCGTACATGGTCGAACGGTGTCGAGGAGGTTTGAAGTGGTCAGGTAATTAATTGTCACGTTATAGATGGCACTAAGGAAGTGAGGCCCCTCCCAAGTTCGAATCTTCTCGATAGCAAAAGGGAGGAAAATTTAACCAGTAGGATCTCGGAGCATCGAGTGGGCGCTAAATACTCAGTCAGCTGAAGTTGCTTTGCAAATAGAGCTTGAAGAGCAGGAGTCTTGGACTTGTTCAGATGGTAGTGCCGTGGGGCACTGTGTTGATGCTTTGGGCAGGTTAGATGAATGCATGTAGACGATGTTGTCGTAGCTATCTCTGGGATAATTACTGTGTTAAAGTGACTCCCGGAGTCGGCGGATATTTCCATGTCCATCTGCTGCGAAGTGGCTGTTTTGCTAATCAGTTTGGTAGGGGTGTGTGAATGTTGATGTGTGGACGAATGTAGCTAGAGGAGAATATTCAGTATACTTGTGAACAAGGTGGTTGAGGAGTAACGTGGACAAAGGCATGGCCCAAGGAAAATCCTTTGTGTCCATTCCTATAAAATTGAAGGAGAACGACATCATGGAGAGGTTAAGAACACCACGAGGGAGAGAAGAACAGAAGAGAGAGAGGGGGGAGAGAGAGTGAGCAGGACAGAGCAGAGTTGAGAAAAAACGTGTTTCGGGAGACAGAAGTGACAGCAAGGTCATAGGGTAAAAGACAAGCTGAAAAGGAAAAGATTCAGTTTGAAGCCCAGAGGTGGGTAAAAGAGACAAAGAAGAAGATGTCTACATCGAGTTCCCAGAGATGACCACGAAGACCCAGTCCTGCAACCTGGAGCCAGTCAACCAAGGGCGTCACCATCACCCAGTGCTGAAGAAAACTTTAAGTGACGTGATCGAGAACTGTCGTGTGGTGTGAGTGTGGTGTGAGCAAAGACGTTTATCACATCACAGTTCATTTATGTTAAGACGTCTGTTGACATTCCGGATAACGTCATTACAAGCATCAATCGCCAGTTGTTTACTTTTTACATCTGGAAAAAAAAAAATAAAAAAAAAAAAAAAAAAAAAAAAAAAAAAAAGCGTTTGAGAAAAGAAAGCGCGTAGTATTAACACAGAACCATAGCGAGGGAGAATGACAATCAATTAACATGAAAATACTGAAAGAAGCTGTCTACCAAGCTGAATTCCAAACTTCATCGAACAAGCAGACGATAAATGAACAATCTTTCCTAGAACTTGCTGCCCTTGTTTTGGGGTGGAAATGAGCGTACTGTACATATCATGTAAATTAAAAGATGTGGACAACTTTATGTCTCTTGGTCATTTCAGGGGAAAAATATATCGGATATATTTTCACGAGTAAAAGGAAATATCCTCACCATATAAGCTCCGCTTTACTGGACTAAAATGAAAATCTGGGAACACACTCACGTTCATGCTGGAGTGTATATGGCTTCGAATGTTCAGGGAGCGTAAGTGTTTAAAATTACAAGTATCTTTCGTGTGATTAATTGCACTGTATGAAACAAGAAAACGAACTGATAGGTTTTCACCCTCTTTTCATATCTGCCCAGCAGTGAGTCTTATCTTACAACCCGCTGGGTGACAGTCACGTCAGAGTGAGATTCCAGCCACTGTAGAAGTTTGGCCTCAGTGGATCTCCTCCGCTTTTCTGCCAACATGTTGAAGGTATACATGAAGGGATTGATAGCAGAGTTCAAAGGCAGTATGAATACAGCCAGTGCCACGTTCACCTCGTCAGGGATAGGAATACTAGCCAATGCCAACATGCCGCACAGTCCAATGGGAAACCAGCACATGAAATCTGTCACCGCGACTGTAATTAGCCGCCAAGCTATGGTCATGTCCCGTGATACTTTGGCTGTGTTGGTCTTGAAAACATTGCTCTGCACCGACCAGTAGATAAAGGCTTGGCCGGCAGATATACCTAACAACAGGATGAAGTTACAGACAATAAGTACACTGAAGGAGTACTGCTTTCCCTTAAAGTCTTGCTTTGTTACTGGTAACGGAATACAGATGCCTGTTTGACTGTAAAACTTCCAATGTGACAGCATGGGGAGTGAAGGCAAGCAAGGCCAGAATGCAGCCAATGGACCAAGTTATCAGACAGGCCACAGCTGCTGACATTCTCCCAAATCTCCAGGTGCTGAATGGGAAACGCAGGACAAGAAAACGATCCAATGTGATCATCCAGATGATGAGAGCGGACACTTCACTGGACAACAGACACAGAGAACCCGCCACGTTACAGGCTATACTGTCTTTCCATGTGTCATCAAACTGGAGATATCTGCCACGGAACTGTTCATCAGCTACTCCAATGATTGCAATATAGACACCCATTAGAAAGTCGGCCAGCGAAAGGTTGAGGACAAACACACTGAATCCACTCGACGAAGTAATACTCCTCCCTATCAAACGCGCACAGAAACAGAAGACATTGCCGCTGATTGATAGACTAGTAGTCAGCCAAAGAAAGCCTCGATAGACCCATGACCGAAGTAAGTCTTCACATGAGGAGAGTTCGTCTTCGGGGGCATGACAAGAGACATCATCAAGTTTACTTTTAAGTATTTTCTTGCAACATAATTTATAGTTTTCTGTCGAAACAACACGTAAACTGGAAAGATCTTTAAATAAATCAATTGGAAAAAAGGCCACTGGGCTGCTATCATGTAGAGTTCAGCTAACTGTGGCGTGAAATGAAATCCACTGCGAGTGATGGTATGAATGGCAGTGAACGTCAAGTTGAGCTTCTGAGTGTGAACGAATGGCGAAAAGACCCTGGAATCAAAAACTGTGTCAGTGCAGTGAATGACAGATCGATCACCAGCAGGTTTCTGTGCTGAACGACAGACGATGAATCAGCGTGAAGGGAGGTAATAGGGTTCTTGGAAAGTGACAATGTTTGTAAATTGGACAACGCAAGAAAAACGGTCATGTTCACATGCTTCAGCTGGTTCTCACTGAGGTCAAGAAACCTCAGATTTGACAATTTCGGTTCAGGGAATATGGCCAAGGAGCACCGAGCAAGAGTAAGATGGATAAGATATGCGAGATGGTTTACGTCGGAAAAATGTGATCTCAGAGCCCGTGGCATCCAAAAACCGAATAAATGGAAACTGTCTAGCAGAAAAAGGCTGGAAACAAAGGAAGACGTGACCTCGACACAGACAACCTGTAGGACATCTTGTGTCACACACTGTCTCATCATCGTGCATTGGACAGTGAGGCCAGCCATCACACAGGTGGTCAGCGTGTAGACAGGTTGTGGATGTTCTGCATCTGAAGAATCCCGAACACATCATGTCTGTACAGTTATCTTCGTCCATACGATCTATGCAGTCGTAAATTCCATTGCATCGTGTATACACAGGTAGGCAGTCATTGAAGTCACCAGGACAACGGTAATGACTGTCAGGACAGGACTCATTGGAATGCATTGAGGTTGGATTATTAAACTGCCTGATGCCATCAAAATTCAGCAGAGCAGGTGAAGGAAAAGATGGGTACCGTGCAGGAAATTTCTCTGTAGGAACTGCAGCCGTGTTCTTCTGAGTAATCCTGGCAATGGGGTGTTTGATCACATACCTTAGCGTACGACAAACACTGACCATTACTGCATGCAAACCTTTTGACACAATCCGGATGTCTACAGAATGACTCATCGCTGCTGTCCTGACAATCATGTATGAATTGCACACAAGAGAAAAAACGATATGGTGTTGATATTATCACTGCATGTAAACGTGGGGATTAACATGGTGTGTTCACTGGATGGATGTAACTGGCTTTTGTATGACGAATGGTCATCAAAACGACAAGACCTAGCTTCTTCACGACATAGTTTGAACTGATGAAAGCCACACAGAAGAAATGTGTATGTAACATGGCCGCTGCGGCACAGGGCCATATGTTCTTGTTGCAGTACAACCTGAGAATTGTTTAATGAAACTGGTTCTAGATAGAATGATTGTTCGTTAGTCTCTATTCGTTGTAAATTCACACAAACCGTACCGTTCAGCTTCTTCGCTATACGACGCTCCTTTAAACATTGTCGAGACGCATATGTCATAGTGTTGAAATAGACAGAATAGTGACATTTAATATTCCCATCGTTCAAATTTGAATCAAAAACAGCAAGTGTATGGTAAAGCGCCATTTTGTCTTGAAAAAGTTGATGTGTATACATAGGAGGCGATGATATATCATTATTGGATATACCCACCCAAAAGAAAGAAAGCTTGTCGAAATCAACCCTTGTTGTTTTAAAAGCTGTACCAAACCAGTCAAACTCGCACAAAGGCAAACCAACCTACCGTACCCCCTAAAGAAAAACAGTGGTCGTTTATTACTTTCTTGATATTTACTCTCTATCACTGTTAAATCCAGGCAAATTACGTACAAATGAGTAGCACCGTCCACACACGGCTATCATCCCCTGGCAGTCAGCACTGCTGAAGGGACAGTGTCCTGCTTCATCCCGTCCATCCTCACACTCTGTCTTCAAGTCACACTCCATGTGGTGACGGAAACTGGAATAATGATCCACGGAACAGTTCCAGAATCCACTGGGCAATTTTTGGGGTGCTTTGTTCTCAGGAAAAAAGGTAAAGAAAAGTTGAAAGCATCGTGTCATGATACAGGATTCTCTCCAAACTACAAGAGTCAAATTTATGGCATTGTCTACATAGGTGAGATCAGGTGGTCTACTCCACACCTTACTGTGCATTCCTCGGAGCTGGTTCACTGACCGGTCAAACTGCTGGAAGTAACGATACAGGACGACTGTGGGCCGGCGCGACGTGCTTGGTCTGAAGCTTATCATGAGCGTGTGGTTGACTGGAACAGACAGACGTCCCCAGCACACGCTCTGGATCGTTCTGACTGAGATTTCCTCTCATTGTCATATAGCCAGAGTATGGGGAGGTCATCACAACGATCACGTGTCCTGAATGTTCTTGGAGTTTGTACTGCGCTGCCAGTCACACAGCAATGTGGATGTTTAATGAACCCGCAACAACATAAACCCTCATGAAACTAGAAGGGTATGCTGGAGAGCGCCTATCTTGCCTTGGTCACTGTAATGTTGCGGTATCCCGATTCACACACCGTTTATACCACTAACATTCACTCCCGCAATTTTACTTTTCAGTCAAGGAGCCCGCAACATTAACTAACTCGCCTCGCAATTTCGCTATCTGACTCCCAGAAATTAATTCTCAAAAGACCCAATTAACTACCACAATTTTCTAATTTTCAAACAACATCACATCACCTTCATCCTTCCTAGCAAAACAACAACTTCACCGTAGTCACAGTTCAATGGCTTTCATTACAATTGGAGATAGTGGTGAGATGTAAATGCTTCTAGTCTATCATCACAGACTTAACAATCTCCTGATATCAAATCGTCCCAAACTGCGTATGCCTGATGAACCCTCTCCATGTTGGATATCAGACTACTGTTCAACGCAAGTCAACACAGATAGATATACAGAAGAGATCCAATGGTCAACTTTCTGGACCTGGCAGGAAAAGAACCAAAGCAGTTTGAATGTCTTCTGAAGCTGAAACTCTCCATGTCAGTCTCAATCCGTACCAAGCTACACACAAAAAATGTTAATACATTTGGCAGTCACATCAACTCCTCCCCTGGAGTGTATGATCTTCTGACATTTTGAATTCAGTTCACAGCGCAGTAGCAGGCACTGTCCAGTCCAGCACAGCTCCTTCAGCTCGTCGTCAAATGTCACCACTCAACACAGCCCAATAAAGTGATGATTCAAAAAGATGACACAGCTTGTCACAACACGGCCGGACCCAAACTAGTAAACACAAGTTCAGTTATCATATAAAAACATATTCTCTTTCTCTTGAAAGACTAAGATTTCATCCACTATATTCTAGTGATCAAAGTCAACTGACAAAAAACTCCATCTCCTTAGTAGCTCCTCCTCAGATGTCATTAAAAAAATGTCATAAAGCCTATTTTGACGTCATTTCATTTTGCTACGTAATTCTGCGTTCACCCTCATTAACCCTGTACCTTCCTTTCACCTTAAATCTTTCTGGTTTATACATTATTTGCTCCCATCACATGACAGTCACACAGATCCTAGATTGAATTTCGGTCTGGATCTGTTATAAAATTCAAATGGCGAAAAGCGTAAAATTACTGTACTCATAGGGTTGGCTGACCCCACTTTTTCCCTATCAGGGAAGGATTAGTAGTCACAGACTTACCATGAATTTGTTCATGCGATATGAAGAATGAAAAAAAGAACACCCGAAGGTGCTGGGGAGGACCCAGAGAACACTGTCCTCATCTGCCTTTAGAGCAGTCGGGTACCACCCTTGGAGGCCTGCACTGTGTTGACGATGGGTACAGGCACGCGCAGGACACTCCATTAAGATATCAGGGGACATAACTGCTCCTGAACAGAGGTAAATCAGACTACAGGATGCAACTCATAACAGCCTTAAAGTAGCATCCCCATGGTGTACCAGCCCGTATTTCATGACTGCAGATCCCACCGGCAAAAACCCAACCACCCCCTGCCCACGGACAGACGAAGACAGTGCCACTCCAGACACAGCCAAGCTTTCGCTATACGGTCTTATGTGCACTCTGTACATCAGCGCTTATACCACTAAGAAGTGTTAGAACCCCATCAAATACTTATTTATGTACATAGTAACTAATCTCGAACTAGAAGCTCCCCATGTTCGTTTTCAAAGGAAAATCTGTAATCATGTTGCATTCTGCATTTTCCTTTGAACAAGTTTCATATTGAGGATCCAGCATGAACTGATTTTACTCCAAAGAACCATTTCCTTTCCGCCATCAAGGTTAGCTGAACTCTGTTCGTCAGGTTTTGCGTAAACCTTTTGACAAAACGACCAACCAACCTGTGACGGACCGTTTCCCGTCCAGTCACAAATTTTTGCGCAACCGTGCTAACCGGAAGGTAGTCGTCCGGAGCCGGTTGAAAAGTTTACCCGACTGCTACTCACATGCACACTGTTAAAGCCGGTGTAACAGCCCGTTCTTACCCCCCTCTGGAACTTACACCGGGGTAAGTCTGGGCTAGCCTGCTTTTACCCCCGGGGGTCATTCTAGGACTAGCTAGAACTTACCTCCCCTAGTTGGAACTTACCCCTGCGGGGGTAAGTTTGGGCTAGTCTAGATTTACCCCCCCCCCCCCCCCCCCCCCCCCCCCCCCAAGGGTCAGTCTAGGACTATTTGGAATCTTCCTCCACCCCCACCCCCCCTTCGAACAAGAGAGGGTTATTCAGGGCTTTCCTCTGCTTTTTCCCCAACACGCACACCCGCTTAAAGAATTGTGTTAGCCTGCATATTTACCCCCCCCCCCCCCCCCCCCTCCAATTTCCTATATACAGTCAGTTGGGTTTAGACAAAGTGTAGTTCTAGACTCTTCTCAATAGATGGACCTCCTCCTTCCAACCCCCCCCCCCCCCCCCCCCCCCCCCCCCCCCCCCCCCCCCCCACACACACACACACACACACACTGGTTCACTAACAGATACGTGTTAACATTTCTCGCACTAGCTTACATGCGTGGGTCAATATTCGGGTGTGTGAGTACGCCCGTGCATGCGTGGGAAAGAAAGACAGCTACAGGTCAATGTGACCAAGTGCCAATGTGACCAAGCGTAGATTGACAAAATGTTGTGACCACGTGTCGTTGTGACCAAGTACCCTTGTTGCTTCATCCCGGTTTGCCTCTTTTAACTATTTTACAGCTATTTAGTCTCTTGAGTACCTGTGCACCTTAGCTTGTACAATGCAGATGACTAGTGGTCAGTGCTACTGACCACTGGTCATTATGACGTAAATCGGAGATTTTAGTAATTAACATCTATTTAGTGTTTCCCGAGTGCTTGTGTACTTGTATAATGTAGATTACTTGTGGTCAGTGCCACTGACTACTGGTCATTATGACGTAAATCTGAGATTTTAACTATTCCACAGCTAATTATAGTCTCCCAAGTACCTGTGTACCTTGTACAATGCAGACGACTGGTGGTCAGTGCCACTGACCACTGGTCACTATGACGTAAATAAGATATTTCGACTATTTTACAGTTAATCAGTGTCTCATGAGTGTTTGTATACTTATGCAATGCAGACAACCAGTGGTCAGTGTCACTGACCATTGGTCACTTTAATGTATATAAAAGATTTTAACTATTTTACAGCTAATTAGTGTCTTCTGAGTGCCTGTGTACCTTTGTACAATGTTGATGACTGGGGGGTCAGTTCCAACTGGGGGGGGGGGGGGGGTAAGTTCCAGCTAGTCCTAGAATGACCCCGGGGGTAAAAGCAGGCTAGCCTAGTACCCCGGGTAAGTTCCAGAGGGGGGAGGCGGGGGTAAGAATGGGCTGTTACACCGGGAGAGCTGAAACGGTTAGGCAGTCTCTGCAGTGATTCCGGCGACGCAACTACCCAGAAGGCCGAAGAGGGACTCCATCTGTTTTTGGTGGCAGTCAGGTATTCATAATTCAATGTTTATTTATTAGCAAAGCGAAACCGTATTCCCGTTTAGGAGCGACTGAAACTTCCTCAAATCTTCAAAATTGCAGGTCAGCCGTCATCGTTGACAATTATTGACCTGTGTGCACAGAGGCGTAAGATAAAAATAAACAAGATCTAAAAGGGGCAACAAAAAGATAGCCAAAGAGCTATAAAGTGGCCTTAGCACTCCAACCGCATACCCCGGAGTTCAGCTCTGGGGCAGCGTGTTGCGGCAGGCAAAAAAAAAAAAAAAAAAAAAAAGAAAAAAAAAAAAAAAAAAACAAGGAGGGGACTCAACTAACCTAATTAGTATCTGGGGAGGCTTACCCAGTAATCGTGGCGACCCCCAGGTCGTGACCTGGACCGGCACAACCCTACCCATCATTTACCGTTCGGCTAGTTGGGATAGGGATCTAGGCCGGGATTTTGTTCAGCGCCCTCTTGAATGATACCAAGGAGGGAGCCTCTGCTGCTGTTGCAGGCAGGGAGTTCCAGGCTGGGATGGTTGATGGGGAAAAAGCTGTACTTGTATGGGTCAGAGGAAGTGCCGAGATGAGCAAGTTTGTATTTGTGGTTTGATCTGGTTTTGGCAGGTCCTTCTTGAGGAATTTGTCAGGAGGTATGTCCACAACGCCATTGACGATCTTGTACATGAAGGTTAGCCTCTGCCTGTTTCTTCCTGCTTCAAGGGGTTCCCATTTCAAATCTTGCAGCATGGCTGTTACGATGTTGGTCCAATCATATTTGTTGCATACATATCAGGCTGCTCTTCTTTGCACCATTTCAATCTTTTTCTTCTGGCCTGCTTTGTACGGACTCCACACTGATGAGCAATACTCCAGGTGAGGGGCATACCAAAGTTAGGTGAGCATTGGTTTTGGTGGCTTTATTGGAGATCTTTAGGTTTCTTTTCAGGAAGCCTACCATGCTGTTGGCCTTGTTAGTGACTCTTGTAACGTGGTCTTTCCAGTTGAGGTCACTTCTATGTCGACGCCAAGGTATTTCGAGCTGTCGACATGGTCCAGGGTATGTCCTTTAAGTTTGTAGTTGAAGTTGATTGGGTTTCTTGATGTTGAGCAGGTAAGGACATTACATTTTTCGGGATGAAATTCCATCCCTCATCGTTGCTCCCAATTATTCAGTAAATTGAGATCTTCTTGGGGCGCCTTGCAGTCTTGGCCGGATTTAGTGGTGGAATAGACTGTGGAGTCATCAGCGAATAGTCTGATGTTGGCCTTGATGTTCTGAGGCATGTAGTTGATGAAGATCAGAAATAGAATCGGCCCTAGACTATCCCCTGTGGGACTCCACTGATGACAGGTGCTGGCTCTGATCTTTCATTGTCAACTACAACAATCTGCGAGCGGTCAGAAAGAAAAGGCCTTGATCCAGTCCAACGTCGATCCTCGTATACCATAATGGTCCAGCTTACAGAGGAGGCGTTTGGAGGGACCTTGTCGAAGGCCTTAGAGAAGTCCAGAATGATCATATCTGTCTGTCGGTTACTATCTTGGTTCTTGGCGACGTCGTGGAATAGTCAGCACTTGGGTTTCACAACTTCTTCTGGCCTCAGCACACTGTGAAGGTTTTGATTAGAAGACAAAAGTATTTGTTGCGTTCTGTTATCCTATGACTTGATAGGGTAGCAAAACGAAATTATTTCAGAAAACGTGAATAGATGAAGTGAGTTTTAAAGGAAGTGGTCTTCAGGAAATGAAAAAGGATTTTGTTTATTCTGTGACTTAACTTGTTATGAACTTCATGATGGAAAAAAGGTGTTTATTCCAATGTGGTTTGCGAGAAGAGGAGAGTTTTGATGCTATGGATAATAAGTTCCCAAAGTGAGCGACATAGACTATATATGCTGGTTTTGATTTTTGATGTGGATGAGTTATTTAACTCACTCTTGATATGAATATTGAATAGTTTTGTGTTGGTAAACAAGAGTGTGTGGAAATCTTTCCCTTACCTATACTGAAGCAGATGAATCTTTTGGAAAAAGATACCTTCTAAAATCTGGTGATTTTATGAAATGAAATGAACTTTCTTGTCGTGTTACAAGAAAACGAAATGAACATTTTGTCGTGACGTTTATAGTTTGATGAAATGTAATCATTAATTGTGTGTAATGAATTGTATTCATGATTTGTTGAAGAGGGTTTAGGTGGGAATCCTTTTCCCCAATTTGGAAAACTAGATTCTGAAAGGTTATATTGAAATCCTTTCCTGTGTAGTGCTGTGATTCCAGAAAAGGGAATGTTGTAGTGTTATTACGGAAAAGGGAATGTTGTAGTGCTGGAGAAAGAATATGCTGATGTTTGTCCCAAGTTCTAGTGGAATGTGATGTGGCTAATGAATATGCATGTAGTCGTGATTGTAATGAATAGTAACTCAGTTTCCCCAGGTAGAAGGGTACTCTGGTTTGAAGGGGACTGGCTGCCACTTTCTGAGGGTCGGGGCCGTAGCTGTGTTCTACCCCCTTGTTTTACGCCTTGTGTTGGTGTTGAGAGGCCGGCCTGAGTGCCAACTACCCTACCTGCCACTGCGCCCGGGACCGGCTACCCGCTGAGCCAGTTGGGCCGGAGACGCCGCTGCTGCCAAGCCAGAGCGCCGCTTCCGAGTTTTGAACCAGCGACCTGTTGGCTAGGCGGTAGCTGCGTTCTGTGTTTTTGTGTGAGAGCCACAGCTCCTGTATGAGACTGTCGCCTTGTCGTCGGCAGAGACGCCGTGAGTGTGGTAGTGGTTTTTTGAGCCACAGCTCTGTGAAATTCTATAAGTCCTGTGTCGGACTTGACGCTGTAGACGTCGTCTTCATCATCTTTATCGTCTTCGCCCTCTTCGTTTCGACGTCGTCATCGTCTACGTCGTCGTTGAAACCAGCAGCGCTAGCAGATACCCAGTTATATGTAGATATATTTTTGTGTGTACGCTTTATGGTTGGCGTGCCGACCTATTGATGTTCTTGCATTTATTATATATGTTTTGTCTGATGGCTTGGGCAGCATAAAAACAAGAGAAGTGTTGTTCTGTTGCCTGGCTGTCAATGTTCGGGTGAGTGGGTGTGTGCATGTGCATTGGAAAAGTCGTGCATGCAACCATAATTTCTGTGTGAGAGTCAGACAGTCAGACACCCTCAGACACGACCCATTCCATCTGTAACACACCCAGAGATCGCCCGTAAAGAGATCATCTCCTAGGCGACGTGAGAAGATAAAAAAGAGGGCGACAACATTGCAGCACTTTCGCCAAGTTTTGCATTATAACTTAATTTGCTGTCATGTAATTTGTGGTAGGTGACGTGAAAATATGTGCATCTAGCTTGTTGTATTAAGGGCTTTTCTTTTAAACGACTACTGTTTGAGTATTATTGTGATTCTGATAGCCACACAAGGAACGCTGTGGTCATTGCAAATAACAGGCATAAGTGAATTGATTTGATTTGACCGATGGGAAAATCAGTACAGCTATATACATTCTTGAAGGGGTAAAGTACACTTCATGCCCTAACCCCCTGTTCCACCAAGTATTCCCAACCTTAATTCCTGTGCCGTGACAGTTCAGTTGAACTCTTCACTCTTAACTGTCATATCTGTTTACCCTACCACAGGGTCCAAATGATTTTAACACAGAGTGGATTCGAACACTTTAGACGGACCAAGGTAAAAAAAAAATTCCTCATTGCAGGAGATTTCAGTGCACATTCACCATTTTGGGAGAAGGACTGTCAATCAATTACAAGTAATCGTTTCAAGTCAGTAAGATCTCGCAAGCATTCGGGTAATATTTGGTGGAATCAAGCTTGTCAAGAAGCAAAGGAGGAAAAGATATCACAATTTAGAATGTATTTAAGAGATAAGTCTGTCCCAAATCTTTTAGAGATGAAAAAAGCAAAACAAACAAAACAAACAAACAAACAAAGCCAATATGGTTAATGCACAAGCAAAAAGGCAATATTGGTCTATTTTTTGCATAAATGAAATACCAAATCACAAGGACATGCAAAAAGTCTGGGAAAAACTAAAAACTATGAAGAATGGAATTAACTTGCCACAGTATCCTATCGAACTGGACAACTCAGATATACCTACAAATCTAGAAAAAGCTGAAGAATTTGCTGAAATGTTTGCAAATTATTGTAGAAATATAAACTCTATAAACTTAAAACACATAGGCATAACAGGCAACACGTACAATTACATTACCAGCTTTCTATCTAATAGGTTTATACCGGTAAAGCTTGGAAATTCATATTCAAACTCTCAGAGAAAGGCTGGGAGATATAGAGAAAATCAAGAAAAAAAAATAGAACACATAGAGAAACAAATAATATAAATGAATCGTGTATAAATGCTGATATAACATTGTACGAAGTAAAAGCATGTATTTCAAGTCTTAAGAAGAAAACATCCGTTGGTTTAGACGGAATCTCAAATGAAATGCTGGGACACTTGCCAGATAATGTTATAGAATTTCTTCGTTTTTCTTCTACAGAAATGCTGGTCTGATGGTAATATCCCTCTCGTCTGGAAGCACTCAATCATTATTCCAATACACAAACAAGGAAAGCCCAGAGCAGATAAAAACAGCTATCGTCCAATCGCCTTAACATCCCACTTATGCAAACTAATGGAAAAGATTGTTTTAAATAGACTAGTTCATTACTGCGAAAAATATAAAGTAATACCTGTCAACCAAGCTGGCTTTCGAAAAGGCAGATCTACAACTGAACATCTTGTTAAATTACACAACTCAAGTAAAGCAGCAGTTCGCGCAAGGCGAAAAAATATACTAGCGACATTTTTTGATGTCCGATAAGCATACGATCAAGTTTGGCACACTCGCCTTCTCTATAAACTTAAACACATAGGCATAACAGGCAACACGTACAATTACATTGCCAGCTTTCTATCTAATAGGTTTATACAGGTAAAGCTTGGAAATTCACATTCAAACCCCCCAGACAGCTAAGTATGGGTCTGCCTCAGGGATCGGTTATTTCTTCACTTTTGTTTAACATCCTTTTAGCTGATCTTCCGAAAGACTTGTTGAAAGATACCACTTTAGCTCAATTTGATGATGATATTTGTTTGTGGATGAAAGTGTCAATGAAACATAAAACTCCAGTCAGGGCTTTGAACTATACAAAGAAAGTGTACCAACGTGAACTTAATAAAAAATCAACAACTTTATGATAGAAAATGGACTAACATTATCACTGGAAAAAACAAAAATCATGCTGTTTAATTCAGGCTATGACCCTAATAAATGACCCGAATTCACTATTAATGGTGCAGTCATAAAATATACACAAATTGTCAAATTTCTTGGCGTCTACCTCACTTCAAAACTTTCGTGGAATTACCACATCGACTACATAACAAAACAAGCTAGAGAAAAAGTCTTAACTTTTTTTAGGTAATAAACAAACAGCACTGGGGACAGGACACAAAGGCACTAATATCTCTCGCTACCTCCCTTGTACGTTCTCGGCTGACGTATGGCCAGGAGATTTTTTTTTTTCAACGCTCCAGCGCACTTGTTAAAGACACTGCAGAGCATAGATTCCAAAGCTTACAAACTTGCTGTGGGTGTACCAATACATGCGTCAATTTTAGGAACTTACACAGAAGCAGGTATTCTACCCCTCGGTGAACAAAGAAAAGCCTCAGCTGCGAAATTTATCCTTAAAACTTCTGCTTATGAAACATTTTCACAAAAAGAAACAAATCTTAATTCAGAAACCGACTTTGCAAAAAGAGCTAGAACAATACAGTCATTGAAGTCCATTAATACATTGCCTCAGATATTATCTGTAATACAGAGCTGAACGGGAAAATGTTGCAATTAAACCTTTTTTTCTCCACTTCCAGAATGGGAACAAAATCAACCAATATTTGATATTGATCACACAGATTTATCAAAAAACCATTCTCCTAATCTATTAAAATGTTTAGTTGATTCCCACTTGGAAAGTAATATACAGACTATCTGAAGGTATACACCGATGGATCAGTTCTTGATGATGGAAATACTGATGCAGCTTTTTTAATACCTTCATTAAAAACAGAAAAAAAACGATACTACATTGGTAAACATTATTCCATTTTTACTGCTGAACTTGTAGCCATACTTGTGGCATTGTATTACATTGTAGATCTTTCGACGGATACATGTAAAATCTTATTCTGTGTGGACTCAAAGTCTGTTTTTACAAGCCATTAAATCCCGAGGCACAAAAAACGAATAGAAATGACTATTGAAATAAAACATATTATTCATGAGTTGTCTCTAAAGGGTACCAGTATTACCTTTTGCTGGATTCCTTCTCACTCCGGAATCACCCCAAACGAGTGGGCAGATCATGCGGCTAAAAGGGCAGCAAAAATTATAGAAGGATCACAGCATCTCGACATTCGACTAGATCTGTATGAATATAACCAGCGCATAGAAAAAGTGTCTCAAAATCAGGTTGCTGACTGCACAAAAAACAAGAGTCAGTATTACCAGCACTGTGTACAAGCAAAGAATGCAGCGAATCCGAAATCCTTTTTAAACAATTTATCTGCAGTGCATCCCAGACATGTTACTAGTTTGATGTATAGGTTCCGATTAAATGCTTTTAGAACAAAGTATTCTAAAAATATACATTGCATATGTGGCAAACAAATTACTGTAAACCACCTACTTCTTCACTGCCCAGGAGTTAGGCACTTTGTTCCTAAGAACCATTATCCACTGAAAATATTTTAAATAATCACTCATTACTTTGCGTATTCTCTGAAAATTTAATTCCGGTCCACTTGGTATCTATCTCTGATGTACTTTAAACTAACATTGTTGTGTTGTACGACATTGATATAAAAGAGTTACGATTATATGATATATATGGTTATCCCCCCACCCCCACCCTCCCACTCCTTTCCTCTATTCCGTCCTCCTTCCACCCTGATGCCCCCCATCCCCACCCGCAAATTTTCTCCTCCCCCACCCCCATCCCCCTGCATTATGCTCCAATCCTACTAAATTTGTTTCATTTTATATACTTTAATTCCTCCGATCAACATACACTAAAGGCTAGATAAACGACCAGGATAAATAAATATCTACCTATCTTACCACCCATCCCAACCTTCCCCTCTTATCCCTAACACAGTCCTCTCTCTCTCTTGCACACACACACGCACACACACACACACACACACACACACACACACACACACACACACACACACACACACACACACACACACACACACACACACACACACACACACACACACACACACACACACACACACACACACACGCATGCACACTCATACACGCACACACACACACACACACACACACACACACACACACACACACACACACACACACACACACACACACACACACGCGCGCGCGCGCGCGCACACACACAATCTTTTTTTTTTTTTTTTTTCGTCAAATTACACTTATAGTGAATAGACGTTAAACTAAAGAGTGTGTGTGTGTGTGTGTGTGTGTGTGTGTGTGTGTGTGTGTGTGTGTGTGTGTGTACATATATATATATATATATATATATATATATATATATAGAGAGAGAGAGAGAGAGAGAGAGAGAGAGAGAGAGAGAGAGAGAGAGATTCACACGGGCTCGCAAACATGCACAAAGGAACTCAGTATCAACACGGACTCGCAAACAATGCACAAAGGAACTCAGTATCAACAAGTACAAGTGTTAGTTTCTTTAAACTGTGAATAGTAATATGGGCTCCCTTTTATATCGAAGTAATGTGGTAACAGACCTTATCATCAGTGCTCACATTTGCTATCGATAAGAGATGAGTCCTGTAAACATTAGACGGGTTAGTATTATTCAAAACTTTCATTTCTTGGATTGTGAAGTGAGCGTAACAAAACAGGCTAAAGCGCAAATCAGTAAAAGAGAGAGAGAGAGAGAGAGAGAGAGAGAGAGAGAGAGAGAGAGAGAGAGAGAGTAGGCAAAGGATTTTCTTTTCAAAATATGTGGTATCAGAAGGAAACCCCAGAATAAAACAAATCATACTGTATCGTTTTTCTTGAGGTCGACGTTTTCCTTACAAAACAAGTGAATGAATCTTTAGTCATAGGCCTGCGAACCGATACTATATGTCCATGCTGTGGAAGCAACAACACACATAATCAGAAAAAAAAGAATTATCGAACACAACTCCGATAAAAAACAGAAACGATTTCTGACAGGGAAAAACGATAACGGATTTGCGCTTTTAGAAGTCGAATTAAAGGGGCTTTTGAAGGCGCCGTGAACAACCAGGAAGTAGGAGATCCTGCCACTCAGATCGAACTCAACTGATTGAAAGTTCTTTAAAAGCTGTCGAGGCGTGTAACCTTTGCACAAATCACCTCGGTTGCACGACCACTCTCCGCAAAAGGTCGGCTCAGAATGATTAATGTTTAAAGATAGGTTGCAACAATGAGAAGTCCACGACAAGAAACTTTTCTGGGCAATGACATTTACGATTTCGTGATTATAACATAAAGGGCTTTAGACTCACCAAAGGCATTTAAAATGTATGTGCATTCATTAGTAACCTTCCCACGAGGTGTCACCAAGTGAAAGCACTATTCTAATCATTGACAATAGTGTTTTTGTTTGACAGAACTTTTGACGGCTCAATGAATATCACATTTATCTTTTTTCTCCGTTTCTTTCTTTCTTTTTCTTTCTTTTCCTTTTCAATAGTTGTATACGACGTAAATTCATCATACGTAGTGAAATATTACTGTCAAAAACCCGATTAATCCATACAGTCGTATTTTAGTTCTGCATGTAAATGCTTATTAAATGCGTGTGAATAGTTGCCAACAATACAAAACGGCGATGAATCTCTGAAATCCAACAATGGGTGACTTCAAGTTGCATATGAATCGGTATTAAAACAGCTTTCGTAAAAGCACAGAGAGAGAGAGAGAGAGAGAGAGAGAGAGAGAGAGAGAGAGAGAGAGAGAGAGAGAGAGAGAGACGTTGACACTGGTATTTTATTGTCATTTCCAAAGAGATCTTTGGTAATGACAGTAAAAGAGGGGAGGGGATAACAGAACAATAACATTTCCCTCTTTCTTTCTTTCCTGCAAACAAATAGTGCACATTAATTCCTAGTGTGTATCAAATCAAAGGTTAAAAAAAGAACAAATAAATTCGTAACATTTCCTTATGTCCTCACGCACAGGAGTACTGCAGTAGGGTTAAAAAAATCTCTTAAGACTGATTCGACTATCCACTCAATCAAATGATGACATTGTATCTTACTGATCTCTTCCACATGCGATGAATGATATATTCATTCATTATTATTATTTCTTATAATGCATTATCTTAAATTCCACTATCCATCATCTGTCTAATTTTCAATGCTTCCACAACGAATTTCGCAACTGATTTAATTACAAGGTCATCATCTGATGATAAACAACAGCGACATTTTGTCTTTTAGCTATATCTAACTGGAAAAATAAACAATTGCGCGCACTTTCATTTTAAGCAGTACAGTGGAACAGAAAGTGTTCTTCGTCTTCAATAATAATGTGCCTACATGCAGGACAAGGAGATTCTGTGAATGTTTCACATTCAAACCATCTTTTTTTTTTTTCGCATTAAAACCTGAAGTTCTCAACATAAATCTTGCGTAATTTATTCTGTGCCATTTATCTGTTATGACACTGAGACACTTTTCAGAATGAAACGCATTTTTAAATGAGAAAAACCAGCGATAGTTTTCTTTACCCTTCATATCTGAGTGCCATTTTTTTTTTAAAAAGAACAAATCAACCTGACTTTAAATTCCACAATGAACTGTTGCTCATTTCCTACTTCTTGGGTCAACTACACTATTCCAAAACTATGTACTGAAAGGGTTTTCTTTACTCTATGAGCCCAGTTTTCTTGACCTTTTTCCATTTCTAAAAGCATCATATCATAGGGCTTGCCCGTTCAGACGGGACTGGGGTAGCTTCAAGATCTTCAACCAGTACTTAA
>JADBJO010000765.1:491912-499412 GCA_016801955.1 Conus betulinus | reverse complement strand
GTGGGGCACTTAAAGCAGTGATTGTTTTTTTTCCCTAACGCCGAAACCCACCTCTTCATTCTTTGCTGCTTCACACTGTCCTCATCATCTGCAAAACAAACAGTCAAACAAACAGACAAAACAAAAAGCGGAAAAAAACGAAAATAATTTGCACTACCAGTTTTTTTTTATCTGTTTTCTTCCCTTTCTTTCTTTCTTTTTCTTTTTTTTTTCTTTCTCTTTTTTTCTCTCCAACCAGTCTCTTACACACCATGCATAGTTTGTATGTTCTCTTACAAATGGACATATTCCTGCTGATTTTAGTGTTTTGGCGTTTGATACCAAGTGTCTGGGTTTGTGAATGTTCTAATGTGTGGTGTTTCGTGTCTTATTGAAATTCCGCAGAACTGTTTTGAACACAAGCCTGTATTTTGGGCTTAAAGATTTACCTGTTTTCTAATTGCCAAGCTGGCGTTTTGAAAACACTTGTGTTATTATCGATCAAACATTCGGTCTTTTCACGAAATTTCAGGAATGACCAATATAAGATAGGTAAACAATCACACGACGTATCTGTAGCCTTCAAAATGAGTTTAATTCAAAATCTATAAAGAAAAGGGGTTTATTACCGCCACAGATACAGACGAACAGATTACAGGACAAAACACATTGCATTTTTGACCTCTTGGGTCCTATTTAGGCAAAAACAAACGATTAGGACAGTGAAAATGATGAACGAGAAACCACTTACCTTCTCATATTCGGCACAAGAAAGCCGTTTTGCTCCGAATTTTGCGCCATTTTGCGCCCAAAATACGAGAAGATAAGTGGTTTCTCGTTCTCCGTTTTCACTGTCCCAGTTGTTGTTTGTTTTTTGCCTGAAGAGACCCGAGAGGTCGAAATGCATGGTGTTTTGCCCTGTAATATGTTTGTATCTGTGGCGGTAACTAACCCCTTTTCTTTTTAAATCTTGCTTCATTTTTCTCCCCTCAGTCACCTTGTTTTGAATCTGAGTTTAATTTCATTTCAACACGCCTTACCCTTATTTTGCATTAGAAGTAATGGAATAAAGCCGCTTTTTTAAGTTCAAGAAGGCTATGCACAATTCTCAGTTGTCTTGTGTTTGTGTCAGTGATCAATCCTGAGACGTTTTCGCCAGCTGTGTCAGTATATTCCAAGGATCGTACTAGATCCCCACTCATTTTCTTTTTTTCATTTATCAATCAGCTCATCGCATTACCACTTTGAGAGACACTGTGCAGAACATTCCTGGGTATGATGGAATTACTTTTGCCACAATTGGCTGACGTTGTTTTTTTACTGTGGTCTGCACCTCTTGTTCCGCATGTTCAGTTGAATTGTTTGAAGACTGGCTGACAGAGTAAAGCGTAGAGTTAATGAGGATAAAACAAGGGCGGTTCTTGACAGATATGGTTATAGAGACAAAAGACCCAAATGAATCATTGAGAGTGTACCACTAGAACCTATGAACGAATCTTGTTATCTTGGCTTCGGTTTTACAACAAAACACAGTCTCAAGGAAGACCCAAATCATTTGATTGGAAAGGGGGAAAAGTTGTTTTTTTTTTTCTTCAGAACAATAAAGATATGTCACCAAACGCTTTCTTTTCCCCAAAGTGTTTAAACCACAAAGCCGATATTAATCTACCCATCTAGAAACAAAATTCTACGGCTAGGTAATATTACAAAGTACACTTTAATGTGGCAAACCTTTTTTGTTTTATTTCAAATTCTCACTGTCAATACGATGGTATGTTGTGACCAAGGATGTTATCCACTGTGCGTAGGTTCATGCTTAAACTCTCCAAGTCACCGGATTACATGGAATAACAACGGTTACGGTGCAAAATTTATGAGATGCTAATTAAGGTAGTTTCAGTGAGAGGTGACTGCAGACGGAACTTTAAAAAAAACAAAGAAAAAAGAAGACATGCTATTCGGCCGGGCGAAAGGGACCAGCCAATTACAAGACAGAAACTGGTTGACGTTGTTTTGCTGTGATTTGTACCTCGTGGTCTGCAGATTCAGTTGAACCATTTGAAGACTTTTTGTGACCGTATAAAAACTACAATTAACTAGGATAAAACTTGTAATTCTGTTTGTCTCTTTTTCGTCCGGCGGAATAGGTTTTTTTTCTTCTTTAAAATGCTATTAAGTTGAATTAAAAAAAAAAAAAAAAGGAATCAGCTGCTGAATTACACGGATGAGAAGGATTTTAGGCGAAACTGTTTCGGGTATGCATGGCTCCATTTAGCCAGCGAGGATATGAAATGTTTCTTGGCTTCTGTAGACAAAGACTGATTGTCACGAATATCCACCAATGGTCTGGGGCTCTTCAAGACAGATAAACTTGTTCTCATCACCGATCATTTATAATGGTACTTAATTGAAAAAAAAAATGTACTGACCACTAGTATTTTCATTGCTTTAGGAATGCGCGAGTTCAGATCAGAATAGATGTTGTTTCTCTAAATGATCATATCCATCAAAAGAGTGATTCTTATTAGAGGAAATGTTCTCCCTTCCGCACACTTCAACCAGGAAATGAAACTCATAAAGTGTCCAGTGATTTCGAGGTTTAGAAATTCAAAACACTCACAAAAACATGTTCAGTGTCTGTTCTGTTTTGATATATCGTTTCAAGCTGAAAATTACAAGCAATAGCGAAAATCGTTATACGATTATATTCCACACAGCACGATTGAGAACAAACAGGTGATTGATATATGTATGTATTCTCTAAGATTGTTGATTCTATCGTGATAGTAATTGTGGGTTTTACTATTTCGCCGGCGATGTGTTTCCTAATGATGAGCATACTGATTCACGTTATAAAGGGTATTAATCCAAGAATGATTAAAAGAAAAGTTTTTTTTTTCATTTGCCTTGCTGCACAGAAAGTACGCCCCCTCCTTCCCATGAGTTATTAAAAGTGCCAGAGCTCGGTGTAAAATAAAATACCCTCTGTATGTCTGTCTGTCTCTCTGTCTGTTTGTCTGTGCCTATCTGTCTGTCAGTCTGTTTATCTTTCCGCCTGTCTGTCTGTCTGTCTGTCTGTCTGTGTCTGTGTCCTGTCTGTCTGTCTGTCTGTCTGTCTCTCTCTCTCTGTCTGTCTGTACTGTCTGTCTGTCTGTCTCACTCTCTGTCTGTCTGTCTGTGTGGTGTCTGTCTGTCTGTCTCTCTCACTCTCTGACTCTGTCTCTACCCCCCACCCCCCCACCCCCCTCTCTCTCTCTCTCTTCTTTCTCGCGTTCCTTTGATAACTGATAGGAAGATCGCGTTCTCTATGTCTCTGTGTGTGCAAGTTTTTTATCTTCGTTGTATTCAATTCATTTAGTCTTGTTTCTTTTTGTTTGTTGTTGTTATTGTTGTTGTTAGATTTCTATAACTTCATCTATGCGTCAATGTTAATGGAGGAACAACTCACACACATGTTTATTAAAAGTTTTATAAGTTTCAGTCACTAGTCATGCTTAGTTAGTCCCTTAGCGGGGCAAGGGCAGGATGAAAGAAGCATGTGTTTGCCTTTTTGCTACCCTTGGAAATAAAGATGATCCTCCTCATCCTCTCTCTCTCTCTCTCTCTCTCTCTCTCTCTCTCTCTCTCTCTCTCTCTCTCTCTCTCTCTCTCTACTTGAAATCATGTAACAAGATCGGCTTACTAACAACTGCTAAAGCTATCGTGTACCAACAATATTACCGATTTAAACTCTCTCTCTCTCTCTCTCTCTCCTCTCTCTCTCTCTCTCTCTCTCTCTCCTCTCTCTCTCTCTCTCTCTCTCTCTCTCTCTCTCTCTCTGTGTACTTGAAATCATGTAACTAGATCGGCATACTAACAACTGCCAAAGCTATCGTATACCAACAATATTATCGATTTAAACTCTCTCTCTCTCTCTCTCTCTCTCTCTCTCTCTCTCTCTCTCTCTCTCTCTCACGAAGCTATGACACACTGAAGAGTTGCTAAGGAACAGTGGGAATGTTTTCGCCACACTGACTGAGATGTGGGGAATGTTCGTTTTCGGTGTTTCTTTTCTCTCCCAGGAATAGAATTCTCTTTGTCTTTTCCAGATAGAGCTCCAAGCTACAGCTGCATTTTTATGAGCGTTGTTCGAAACGTCTAGAGAAGACAACTTGTCCAACAGTCCTTTGCTCGTACCATTGTGTGTATTATTATAAGCGTTACATCGTTACATGTTCGAACTCGTTGTGCCATACGAAAGCAGAATGGGGCAAGTTCCCATCTACAAGACTGAGGAGTATGCCGGTCTAACCAGCAGCTCGAAGGAACCCGGCTTCCAAGCCCAAGTCCTCGCCATAGAAGTTGGGGCAAGGGAATTTGTAGGCTCATCAGCCTCTGATCTCATGAAACAGCTCGGGATTTCCGATGAAAAGAGGACCAGAACCCTGAAGGCAATGGCAGAGTCAGCTGAAAAGAGTTCCAGCTGGATCCTGTCGAGGAGGAACAAAAGCGAACTTCATAAGGCTTCAATTTCCCAACTTATAACACGTGCTTGTTACCACTGGGGTAGGGAATCCGTCTAAAAAGGCACGCCTTGGGACGCCTACCCATCCAAAAGTTGCGAGTTTAAATCCCAGCAGCGCCAAAGAAAAAATACAGTTTGGCATCTGGCAGTCACGACCTGGATGCGGCTTGGCCCTTTAAGCAGTTCAGGGCCCGAAATTTTTTATAGCGTGTAAACGTCCCTAGAGAAGACAACTTGTACATCCTTTTCTCGAACCATTGTGTGTATTATATAAGCGTTATCAGCGTTACATGGAACTCTGGTTGGTGCCATACGAAAGCATAATTGTCAAGTTCTCCATCTACAAGACTGAGGAGTATTGCCGGTCTAACCATCAGCTCGAAGGAACCCCCGGCTTCCAAGCCCAAGTCCTCGCTGCATAGAAGTGGGGGCGTGGAATTTGTAGGCTCGTATGTATGAAGAAGAACAACCTCACTCTGGAGTTTATTGCTACTATCACTTTAAAGCTATCGAGAACTCGACCGCACTTCTGATTAGTTTGGAACCTCTGTCGAGAAGTTCAAAGAATCACTCAACATTGACAAAGAGATGACCAACGTTCAGATGATCTTGACTCTGAAAATCAGGAGGAAGAAAAAGGTATCCTCTTTTCATGACCCGGAGGAGAACGACGTCTCTACATGTGCTGGATTCTGATTGTAAGGTGACTAAATGTGCATGCAGTTCTAAATGATCTGAGAAAGCCACATAATACACACGTGCAGTCACGAACCAATATAATTTTCAACCTATTGATATGTATTACATTTTCTGGGTTTTTTTTTTTTTTGTTTGTGTTTGTTTGTTTTTTAAGGAGAGGAAATAGACTGCTTGTTAATTTTTTCTCCTTAAACCGGTTTATTCAGTTTTAAATTTAATTGTCATTCACTCTCATTACATCGAGAGCCCCATCACACACACACACACACACACACACACGCGCGCGCGCGCGCACGCACGCACGCACGCACGCACGCACGCACGCACGCACGCACGCACACTCACGCACACACACACACACACACACACACACACACACACACACACACACACACACACACACACACACACACACACACACGCACGCGCGCACGCGCGCGCGTGCACTGTTATATTGTGCTTTCTGATTGTATCAATTCAGGCAAAATACATTATATCATCAGACAGATGTTCTGATGACATTCCAAATCCGCTCTACCGCGTAAGACAGCAACGCTAGTGACTACATGTGAAGACTGAGTGGAACGTAGACCCAGCGGTAAACCGTTTGTCTTTCTAGTGATTACCAGGTACACTGGCAAGACCCAGGGTCCAAAGTTTAAATTCGATCACAAGCGGGACGGATCGCTCCATCTTGGTTTCTTAGAGGTTAATCTGGCACCGGCAGGCACCGTGTTACCCTCTGAACCACCATGATGGACCCGGTAAGCAGCATTCCGGACATCTGGAGGCTTCCAGTGTCTGTGACCTCGTCCATTGTTGCTTGGAATCGACCATCGGAATTCCCAACGTGGATTCTATTACTGGGAGCAGAAACTCATCTACGTTTGATTTGTGAGAGAGAAAAAAAAAGGCAAGAAACGTAATAGATGAATAGTAAAATAGTAATGTCGCTTATTGCCCAGTAGACCGCAAAGGGCTGTCACCGCATTGAAGTCAACCTACAAATCATTCATCCACACAAGCCTTTAAAATACACGTTCTGAAAACACACCCGACATTTTGTTACAATTTTTCTATGTAAAATTTCAGAGATCAGAGAAAAAAAGTATTAGTCTCCATCAGGAATTCAAAGATCACATCAGCTGGAATATCTCTGAATAAGGTTTTCATGGAGTCTGCTGTGAAATTGTTATGTATCCCAACACTAAAAGAATATGTTTCATCGTCAGTGGGACATGACATGGAATGCACCACGGAGCTTCTTCACTCTTTGAAAGGTACGAATGAGTTTAAGACTGAATTACTAGCTCGTCCTAGTACTTGCAGAACATCCTTAGGCCAGCTGAGTGGAATGTAAAGTGTATTGCTAAACTGCCAAGAATGATAGAGATCACGTCATCTGGCAGAACTGAGGTGACTCCATGCGGGAATATGGAGCACACTTTAGGCTTTGCTTTTCCTAAAGAAAAAGATGAACGGTGCCTGTTGCTTGTCAACATCAAGAGGAATCATTGACATTTGCTCCAGCTTTGGCTTAAGGCTCTGTCAGGCCAGTTGACATAGGCTAGAACACCAAGGCTACATCAAAATGTTGTTATGCTCTGCATAGTTATGCGGGGATTGTCTTCTGTTGTGACAGGCTCCTAGCATTACATTATCAGTCTCCAAAATCCCCCCGAAGTCGGAGTGTGGCGCCCACGTGGCGGGGTAATCAAAGACGGTCACACACGTAATGTTCTCATCCCCAGCTGATGCATTTGTACCATAGTGTTCAAGTACTTCGGCTGTTTGGATGATCCCTGGAGTTTTTTTTTAGCTAGGGTACAGCAAGAACAACAACAACATTGACATTTGCCCTTTTAAAAAAAAATACTCACAGCCAACGTGCCAATGGAACCATGAAACAGGTAAACTGGAGAAAAAATTTTCTTCGCACACACAAAATAAAAGAAATTAAACTGAAATGGTTTCAGATGAGATTAATTCACGGGACCCTGGTAAAATATTGTTCTTGAAAAAAAAACATCGCTGAAAATAAGAAATGTACCTTTTGTAAGTCTGAAAAGGAAACTATAGATCATTTATTTTTCATGCGACGTGACAACACATTTTTGGACTGACCTTCAAAATTTCTTAAAAGACAATTGCTCTAGTCGACCTGAAATCGTATTATCAAATGAACGTCTTCTGTTTGGCACTGACTCTCGGTTAAAAACTGACATCATATTCGATTACGTTATTATCTCTGCAAAGTTCTTTGCACATAAATCCAGGGCTGAAAAGGTGCTTCCTCTGTTCCCTGTCTTCAGAAAATA
>JADBJO010000765.1:479412-484412 GCA_016801955.1 Conus betulinus | reverse complement strand
GGAGATGGTGCTTCCCAGGTACTTGAAATGTTCGACATTGGCAAGTGGTGTGTCGTCGATGATAATGTTGGGTGCAGGTGGGTGGGTGTTTGGTGCAGGTTGGTGAAGCACCTCCGTCTTGCCGAGACTGACAGTCAGGCCGAAGAGCTTTGAGGCCTCAGAGAAGCGATCTAGCATCATCTGCAGGTCGGATTCTGCATGGGCCACAAGGGCGCAGTCATCAGCAAAGAGGACTTCTTGAAGGAGGGTTTGCATGCTCTTTGTCTTGGCAGTGAGACGACACAGGTCGAAGAGGGGGCCATCCAAACGGTAGCGAATGTAGACCCCTTTCTCCAGGTCGCGGACGGCATGGGACAGCATACAGGTGAAGAACACATTAAATAGGACTGGAGCTAGAACACAGCCCTGTTTCACACCGTTGGTGATTGCAAAGGCTTCCGTCACATTCCCGCCAGAGAGGACCTGGCCAGTCATGCCGTCGTGAAAAAGCCTGATCATTGATATAAACTTTGGCGGGCATCCGATGCGCTCTAGGACTGTCCAGAGGGCCTCTCTATTGACCGTGTCAAAAGCCTTGGTCAGATCTATGAAAAAACAGAGAAAGGGGGCATGTTTTTTGTTCAATGCACTTCTCTTGAAGTTGTCGGATGGCAAAGATCATATCAGTAGTACTTCTGCCAGGCCTGAAGCCGCATTGTGCCTCCGGGAGGTTCTGCTCCGATACTATGATAAGTCTGTTGAGTATAACTCTGGCAAAGATCTTCCCTGCAATAGAGAGGAGAGAGATGCCCCTGTATTTTCCCACAGTCAGATTTGCTTCCCCTTGTTCTTGTAGAGGGAGACAATCAGGGCATCACGGAAATCATCAGGCATCTCCTCCTCTTCCCATACTCAGCAGGACATCATGAAAGGCTTCGGGGCGTTGGGGCCTGCCGCCTTGTAAATCTCGGCAGGAATGCCGTCCTTTTTCCCGACGCTCTGCCTGAGTTCGTCTGACGGATCGCCTTCTTAATTTCGTCTATGGTCGGGGGTTCTGCGAGCGAGTCTTGCATTGGCTGCTGGGGAATCTGGTTCAGTGCGTCTGCGTCGTCGACCGATGAGCGATGAGGGTCGATTAAGCAGGTTACTGAAGTGCTCTTGCCAGCGCTTGTTCAAGCCCTCTTGGTCTTTGATCAGGGTCGAACCGTCCGAGGACAACAACGGGGAGCAGCCCGATATAGAGGGGCTAAAGACTGTCCTCAGGCGCTAAAGAATTTCTTGGAATTGTGGGTATCCGCGTAATGCTGGACTTCGGCCGCTTTATCTTGCCACCACTGGTCCTGCATCAGTCGAAGGTTGGACTGGACTTTTGCCTGTAGAGCGTTAAATCTTTCACGCTTGGAGACGGAGGACGGGTCATTCTTCCACTCGATATAAGCCTTGTTCTAGTAGTAGGAGGGCTTCTCTGATCTTGTCATCGTTTTCGTCGAACCAGTCTTCATGCGTTCTAGTTTTGGCACCAAGCACTTCCTTTGCAGTCTCAGCGATGGTATCCTTGAAGGAGGACCATTTCTCGGAGCTGCCTACGGAGGTCAGTCCATCTTGGAATTTTTCATCAAGTACTTCTTGAAATTTTGCCAGGCAGGTTGGATTCTTCAGCCTGGTGACATTGTAGGAGGCCCCAACAGTCTTGAGTCGGTTTCTGTGAGGCGGAGCGATGTGCAGTGTCATTACAGCCCTGACCAGCCTGTGATCAGTCCAGCATTCCGCACCTCTCATGGTACGAGTCACACGGACGTCCCTAATGTCACGTTGGCGTACAATGACAAAATCGATCATGTGCCAGTGTTTTGACCTCGAGTGCATCCAGGTGGTCTTGTACTTGTCTGCCATCCTGAACAAGGTGTTGGTGATGCAAAGGTTGTGTTCTGCACACTTGCTGAGGAGGAGCAGGCCGTTGTCGTTGACGTTGCCCACTCTGTGTCTGCCCAGAATGCCTTCCCAGCTGCTGGAGTCCTTTCCTATTCTGGTGTTGAAATCGCCAAGCACAACAAGTTTGTCGCTTTGTGATGTTGACCTGATGGCCTGGTCAAAGTATTCATAGAACTGCTCTTTGTCTTTATCTGGGCTGTTGAGCGTAGGAGTGTATGCACTGATGACTGTGAGGTATCTGGACTTGCTGAGGGGGGAATGCACAGTTTCATGAGACGTTCACTGATTCCAACTGGGAGGGCTGGTATGTTCTTCAGCAGTGCTGTTCTAATAGAAAATCCAACACCATGTATCCTGACCTCAGCTTGCGGCTTTCCTTTCCAGAAGAAGGTGTACCCACCTCCCTCTTCTGTCAGGGACCCTTCATCAGCAAGGCGAGTTTCGCCGAGTGCGGCAATGTCTATCCGTAACGCTGAAGCTCTTTTGCAACAAGCGCCGTTCTTCTCCCCGGTCTCAGTGTACCGGCTCTATCCAGAAGTGTTCGGACATTCCAGGCTCCCAAAATGAACCTCTTGAGTTTTTTCTTCTTTGGTATTGTTATTCGACCGTATGGGGGATGAGTCTGTCAGCCGCGGTAAGCTGACCAGACGCTAAAAAAGGCAAGCATTTGTCTGGGGCACCTTTTCTAGCCCCCTCCCTCATGTGAGGTGGGCAGTGCTGTCCTAAAGAGGCTGGCCAGTCGCCCACAGGTGCTGCTGAACTGTCCTGTTGCCCTTGGATTCACGAACAGAGCGACCACTTGCCCATCGACCGCCTGCGTGCAGGTTTGTGACTACAACCGCCAGTGTTCATCTCCACTGTTGCTTCGCCACGCGCCCATCGCCGCAGGACTTGAGACAGATCGCTGATGAGTTGCAAAGGGACCTGTACGTGAATGCTTTATAGTGAGAAGACCGTTGCACAAGGGCAATCTCACTCTCTCGGCCTGGGGAGTCTTGATCCAGTTGCATGGAAAACCGTTACGACGGGAGACTGCCAGGCTGCAGTGATGATGACCAGGACTTCTATCGGTGCCGCGTCCTGCTCTAGGTGCTCCACAACACTTGCTGGGGGTTTGGGGTGTCAGGGAGAGGTAGTACCTTTGGCAGGGGGGCACGCCATGTCCTTTTCAGGGCAGCTCGTCTGCCACTGGTCCTCACCTGACACTCAACTTTCACCTGTGGCTCCTCGAAGCTGTCGCATGCAACAGCGGCCATCCCCCGAACAACCGCTTTGGCGAGCCAGCTGAACCAGGTGAAAGTAACTGACGGGTCTGAAACCCTCAGTGAGCTAGGCTTCGGGCCGTGTCAGCCCTAATGCATGCAAAGACTGACTCCCGGCGGAATGAGCGGAAGAGATCATGTGAGATCCAACGGTTATATATATATATATATATATATATATATATATATATATATATATATATATATATATATATATATATATATATCCGGATCTTTATCAGCAAAAATAAAGTATAAGCCATGGGTGTTTAAGTTGTCTAATGCATTGCTAGACTTGTGTGCAGACAACTGCACAAGTTCCAACATCAACAGAAGCACCACTTCCGTCTATCTGAAGGCCAGTGACTGGTGTCCAGGTGTGAATTATCTTATGAAACAAAGCAACACACGTACAACGTTTCTACAGAAAAATCTATCGGATTGTTCCTACAGAACCCTTCAGTATTTCTCAGCAGACCAGGGGGTGATACATGGCTGTGTGGGTATTCTACTGCTTTCTGTAATCTGCACGTGAAGAGATGACACGGGGAATGTTTGTGCGCGTTCATGTACAACAGCAGCTCGCATTCTGGTGTGGTTTCATTGATAGGAAAAGAAGGCGAATTATTCTGCAGCTAGAGCGACCAGATCGTTCTAATAACGTCCTGTTTTGTCATAAAGATATTCTTCGAGACATGTTTTTTGAGTCGACATCAAATTCAGTGTGGATACGCTTCATTAACAAACCAATGGCTATAATCAACATTCAAGCGGTAAAACATCACAATATTATCATAGAATTTGTAACAGAATATTCTGGCTACATGAGCGTACCACACGTTGTCGCACACGATCCTTTAAGTGCAGAACTGATATCACCCTCTACAAGTGTCATCGTGCTAAGTGTTCAGCAGTCACATGAGCCTGGACTTTGTTCTCAGAGAACTCAGATTCAAGTAGAATACAAGAAACACAACACATCACGAAAATGCAGCGCTCGAATCTGCAGTGAGCGTTCCACACCGGCGTCCATATTTGTTGCCTCATATATCAAAATCAACTTCAGGCACTCTTTTTTCTCCCTGCGCTTTTTGAAAATGCCCCTTTCTAGATTTGATGTCCCTGATGTGCCTTACACACTACCAACTGGGTTGCTGAATTGCTCTGTGATCAAATACAACAAAATTCAAGACTTTCTGCTGTGCAATCTGAAGACCGAGTGTGAAGATGGACGGGATGAAACAGAACACTGCCCCTTCAGCAGTCCTGGCTGTCAGGGGATGGTGGCTTCAACCAACAAATGTTTCAAAATCGTCCTGTCAGATGTCCATTTACCCTTGGCTCATGCTTCCTATGAATGTCAGATACATGGACAACGAATGGCCTCTGTAAAAACTAGAAAAGAAATGAAAGATTCCCTACAAATGTTTGTCAGCCATTTCTCTTTCAGTGTACGTCTAGGTTACAGTTCAGGCTGGTACATGGTTCCTTTTACATACGGTAAGTTTCGTGCATGGTCTGATCATACTATGGTCTACAATCTAAATCACTTTATATATCCCATGCGTGCGACACCTCGTGTTTCAAGGACGAAAAGCATAGGGATCTGGTCGTCGCATGGTTTAAACTTGTACATTGAAACGGCCTCAGCGCCCTGCAGTACTGTGCGAATTGAAATTGCCAGCGTTTGGTGTGTTCCCTTCACAGACTGTGCGGATGCAATCAGACGCCACTCTGGGCTCACTCACGAAGACCAGGCAAAATTTACTGGTTTGCTCACACAGTCATGTGTTCCACACATTCATGTGCTGTGACCTAGATAGCCAC
>JADBJO010000765.1:471912-474412 GCA_016801955.1 Conus betulinus | reverse complement strand
TCTTCCAAAGCGTATGAAAATGTCAGGCCAGTAGAAAAAAATAACACCAAGGTATTTATAGCTGTTGACAATCTCAATCTTTCTATCGCCGTAAAACCATTTTTCTTTTTGATGAAATGTATCCACCATTTCTAAAAATAACTATTTTAGATTTGTCAAAGTTCACTTGAAGACCAAGTCTGCTAGCTGTATTTTTCAAAATATTCAGTTGTTGCTGAAGGCCAGTCACAGAATAAGACAAAAGAATTACATCGTCGGCGAAAAGAAGTATAAAGATTTCCAAAATGTCATCTGGTGACAACTTAATGCCATGTTTTCCTAAAGTGTATGGACATCATTTGCCAATTCATTAATCAGGAAAGAGAAGAGAATGGGACTACATATGTCACCTTGCTTTACTCCAAGAGGACATAAAAACACGTCTGTCAAATCACTACCTACTCTTACTCTTGCTTTCACAACACTGTACATGCTCTTGATTGCTCTGTACATTCTACCATTAATTCCGTGTTTCTTAAGGACTGTCCACAAGTAATTTCTATCTGCTAAATCGAAGGCCTTTTTAAAGTCAATAAATGCGACATAAAGTTTACAATGGCTAAGAAGTTGCTTCTGTACTAAAGCTAAAAGAGTGAAAACATGGTCTATTGTACTGTAATTGCGACGAAATCCAGCCTGCGTTTCATGTATAACATCGTTGTCCTCTGCCCATGCAGTGAGACGTTTATTCAAAATGTAACTGTAAATCTTACTACACACGTTTAACAAAGAAATGCCTCTGTAGTTGTCGGGGCAATCAATATCCCCTTTTTTATGCAAAGTGTGGATTACAGATTCTGTCCATTCATCTGGAAAAACTCCCGATTCAAAAAGTTTGTTTAGGTATTTAACAAGGAATGGTGCTACGACGAACTAGAATATTTGTAAAATTCGTTTATCAAACCATCTGGTCCAGGAGCCTTGTTATTTTTTTCAAAGCTCTAAGGGCGACAAGTATTTCGTCTTCTGTAATATCACAATCTAAATTTTCAATTACTACAGAACCAATATTTGTATCCACATCCACGTGGTTTTCCTCCAGATTGTGATCATTGACACTGGAAGAAAACAAATCCTTAAAGTGCTTATACCACAAATCTGGAGTAATGCTACTTTGTGTGAATTCTTTCTTCGTTAAGGATCTGACCGTTTTCCAAAAAATACTTGGTTCTTTAGAACTTGAGTGAAGTGCGTTAAGAACCTTTTCTTTGTGTTTCTCTTTTTTCTCTGCAAGAACATGCTTATATTCTTTCCTTTTACTTTCTGAGATTTTGTTTTTGAACTTCCGTAGCGTTTGTCTCAGAAAACGACGTTTGATCCAGCATTCACCATCAAACCATGCATTATTATTTTTGTCGCCCAACGTGATCTGTTTTTGCATACTTTATGCATAGCTTCATTAAATTTTATCAAGGCATCATTGATATCGATGTCAATCAAGCCGAATGCGCTTGCCATCAGTGACAATATCTCTTCTGAATAAAAACTTAGATTTAAACTCGGAACTTTTCTCAGCATTCTAAAACATATTTTACTATTGTTTGTCTGCTAGAGCTCGGAGCAGTTTCATTTGGTGGATATAATTTAAGTTTCATCTCAATAGGCATATGTTTGGATTCCACTCTAGAAGAAACATAAATGCTGAGTCCAAGGTCCAGGATACATCTAGACAGGATAAAATAGTCAATGATGCTTGCGCCATTATGGGCTATGTAAGTAAAGTCCCCTTCTTCATCACCGGAAAACAAACCATTCAATATTACTAAATTAAACTGGTCACAAATATCCAGTAAATATTTTCCGAACTGGTTAACAATGGAATCTTTAGATGACCGTATATGGACAGAATCGTCGAAAGAATGTCAGGATCGAGGACTACTGTGCATTGTTGTTGATTTGACAAGTTGATGCATTAAAGTAATTGATATGTATGTATGCTCGTGTGTGTATGTGTGTGTGTGTGTGTGTGTGTGTGTGTGTGTGTGTGTGTGTGTGTGTGTGTGTGTGTGTGTGTGAGTGAGTGCTTGTGTGTACGTGTGCTAGTGTGTGTGTGTGTGTGTGTGTGTGTGTGTGTGTGTGTGTGTGTGTGTATGCATGCATGTATGTATGTGTGTATGTATATATGTGGGTATACATGTATGCGTGTCTGTATGCATGTATGTATAAATGCATACAGGTATGCATGTATTTATGCATGTACATAATTGGGGAGATGTATTTAATGCTCTTTTGTGTGTGTGTGTGTGTGTGTGTGTGTGTGTGTGTGTGTGTGTGTGTGTGTGTGTTCGTTCGTTCTTCTGTTTAACGTCTGTTCACTTTGAGTGATATTAGACGTGAATGAATGAAGAGAATGACTGAAGGAATGAATGATTGAGTGAATAAGCTTATATGCTATATAAGCGTGTATGTAGGCCTTTGTATGTGAGTGTATACATGTATATATCTGTATATGTATCTAAAC
>JADBJO010000765.1:459412-466912 GCA_016801955.1 Conus betulinus | reverse complement strand
GATGCTGCTAACCAAAGTCATAACTTTTACATGGAGAAACAGAGCTGGGGAAAGACTTCGTTATTTTTAGTCATTTAAAATATTCCATTTCCCCTCCCTTACGGCAATTTCCCTTTGTCTCCAGGCTTTTTGTTTTTTTTTTATCCTGTTCTTTACGTTTGAACCATCCATCCCCAGTCCTCCGCTTCCCCTTCATCATCACCAGCCATTCCTTCAGCAAGTTATCCCCCTGGAGACTGCGCCCTGGGACCTTCATCCTCATACCCATTTCGACGCCCAAGTTCAACAATTCTTCTCTGCGCTCGCAGGGCTACATTGCCTGCGTGCTACCATCCCCCACAGTGCCAGCAATTGACTCTTTCCGGGGCGCGCGGGTGCTTGGACTTTTGAACATCTTTTTGTTTGCTTTTATTTTCTCTGTTCACAACCTGTCCTATGGTTATAATTAATTTATTCTGGTACTCATCATAATCATCCTCATCCCCATCCCCCCATCATATGCGTTTTGTTGTATGTTGTTTCGTGTGATTCTATTGTTTGTGTGGTTTGTGCAATGAAGTGTCATTAAATGTTGGAAATGGAACTGTGTTAGTGGGTTAGTGTTAGAGTAAGAGTGGGAAAGGGTGTGGGTCTTGGTTTCGTGGGCACTAGGCCTGCGTTACAATGGTGGAGATGCGGGGTACGTGCTAGGTAGTTAGGGTTACAAGTGTATTTGTTTAGGCTAGAATAGGGTGTCTTGTCGTGTCCTGTGTCTGGTACGGTAGTGGGAGTGTTGTTGGAAAGTGGACAAGGGGTGTATCTCTTTGTAGATCAATAAGTGAATTAAGTAGGTTCAACTTACAGGGTGTGGGGAGATTGGCCATCTCGCCAACCATTTCACTTTTGTCCAATTCTGATTTCCTCTTCCAGCCGTGCCTCTCTACTTATTTTGTTTGTCATATTCAAATTTTTCCACGGTGCTCGTAGTTATAGAAAGTATATGTCTTCAGGTCCGGATTTTTTTTGGGGGGGTGAATTTCTTTCAGTACGCAGATGCAGACAGACTTTTATGTAAAGAAACACGAATTTTTTCTGTAATATTCTATCAATTCGTGTTTCACCAAATGGAACTGCGCCCCACTGCTGAACGTTTGCTTAGGGAGACCAATCAAGTTCCGCCAATTATCCCAACTGTTATTACTAGTGCTGCTGGGGTTTCCACTGGGTTACTTGGACAACCCGCTGCTGTATCTACTCCAAGGTCGTCCGTTTCTACTAGAACTAGTCCTCGTATCGCTGCCAAACTTTTCACCTCCTACTCCAGAGCCAACGATGTTAGCGCCTTCAGACACGATGCCTGTTGACTTGGACCTGGCGGCATTGTATTCTCAGTTCCGGAGCCTGGGTCAAATCTTGGTCTTCAAGGCACTGACCTTGCACATTTTGTACGTGATTCTGTGGAAAAAGAGCGTGATCGTCGAGAACGCTTGGTAAGGGAGGAAAGCGATCGACAAGAAAGAGAAAGAGACCGGCAAGAAAGAGAAAGGGATAGGCAAGAAAGAGAAAGGGATAGGCAGGAAAGACAGCAGAGGGAGGACCTGTTCTGGAGAGGACGCGAGGAGGAAAGACAGGATTTAAATAGGACTCTGGCTGAAGCAGTATCCAATCGTTCTAACTCGTACCCAGTGATTTTAGAAAAGTTCGAAGACAAAGATGACATTGACTTCTATCTGCAACACTTTGAGAAAATTGCAGTGGCACACAAATGGAGCAAGGACACATGGGTAGCGAGGTTGACTCCACAGCTGACTGGGGCAGCCAGGGAAGTTTTTCTGAGATTGCCTGCCAGTGATTCCAACAATTTTTTGAGAGGTTGAAGAACGACCTGCTGGTACGATTTCAGAAAACAGCCTCCTTCTACCGACAGCAGTTTCGACAGGTTAGGAATGAGCCCGGAGAAAACTTTCACAAACTTTATTGAACGTCTCGAGTGTATCCTCCAGCGGTGGTTCTCTTTGTCTGGTAAGAGTCTGTCCAAAGCAGACGATGTTGTAGACATATTTCTACAAGACCAATTTTTCAACATACTGACTCCTGATCTCGCAGCTCATGTAATGGAGCAGCAGCCTGGTGATGTGAAAACTGCTGCCAAGCTCGCTGAAACTCACATTGAGGCTAAGCGTTTTGGTCGGGTGGCAAACATGGGAGTCAAGCAGGAAAAGCTTCGCACATCCAAAGGCCAAGAGAGAGTAACAGCTCTTCAAACATTTCCACAAAGGAAGGGGAATGGCAATTGTTACCGCTGTGGAAAACCAGGACACATGAAACGAGACTGCAAGGAGTTGAAGGCAGTCTGCAGACAATGGATGCAGCCAGAATCAACTACCACAGAACTTGCAGCTTTATGCGACCAGTGCAGTGTCAAGCCATTTGTCCCGCGAGTATCGGTAGTGATTAATGGCCAGCAGGCTGTTGCACTACGAGATACTGGAGCTGAGATTAGTGCTGTATCTTCCCGGTTCGTGTCAGAGGAGGATCTCACAAGCCGATTTGTAGATCTGACCTTTGCCAACTCATCAACTGGAGGACCATTCCCGACAGCTTTCATTGACCTGGAATCTCCTTTTGTCCAAGGACGTATTGAGGCAAGTAAATGGACAAAGCAAATCAAGACCTCATCATTGGGAAACGAGGTGAAGTTTCCATCTGGAGAGTGTGCCCAGGTACCAGTCTATGCGCGCAAAGATCTTCTTGCTGTACAGACTAGAGCACAGGCCAAACGGGGGGATCAAGAAGCATCCACACCCAGTATCAAAAGTATGTGGACCCGACCTCACTCCGGATAAGCTCAAAGAACTACAAGAAGGTGACTCATCCCTTGAAAATGCTAGAGCGATGGCCTGTTCCGGAGAGACTGCTAAAAGTAAGGGGGGTGAAGTGTCGTATCGGAAGGTACATGGGATCCTGCACCGAGAATTTAAGAATGGGGATCAGGTGTTCAAACAAGTTTGCGTCCCATTTCTTCTTCGAAGGGAGGTTATGCGACTGGCCCATGATACGCCGATGGGAGGGCATCTTGGCACCAAGAGGACAGGCAGAAAATTTGGGCCGAGTTTTACTGGCCAGGAATGTGTGGCGATATCCAGCGTTACTGTCGCTCTTGTGATATGTGCCAAAGAGTTACCCCCAAGGGACGAGTCAGCAAAGTACCACTAGGAAGGATGCCAGTGGTAGGCCAACCCTTTGACAAGGTGGGTGTGACCTTGTTGGACCGATACGACCAGCATCTGACCGCGGCAACAAGTACATTTTAGTCATGGTGGATCACGCAACTCGGTACCCTGAGGCAGCTCCTCTAAAATCTGTGGAGTCAGAGAGGGTTGCCGAAGTCTTGTGGGAAATGTGGTCAAGACTGGGAATCCCAAAGGAAGTGCTGACTGACCAGGGAACTCAGTTTACTGGAGCTGTCATGCAAGAAATATTCAGACTTCTCTCAATTAGAGGCATCACAACATCGCCATATCATGCCCAAAGCAACGGGCTAGTCGAACGTTTTAATGGTACCTTGAAAGCAATGCTAAAGAAGATGTGTCAAGAGAAACCAAAAAACGTGGGATCGATTTATCCCAGCAGTTCTCTTTGCCTATCGGGAGGTTCCACAGGAAGGGGACAGGTTTTTCACCATTCGAACTCTCCTGTATGGGCGAACGGTCCGAGGACCCATGACAGTTCTCCGGCAGCTGTGGACCAAGGAACAAGTCGACGATGAAGTCCGGGCTTCATGCACGTATGTTCTGGATCTGAGGAATAGAATTGAGGAGACGTGTCGTTTGGCCAGGCAACATCTTCAGAAAGAAGCAGGTCGTCAAAAAAAAAGCATTTCGATAGGCGAGCCAAACCTCGATGTTTTAAGTGGGTGACAAGGTTCTGTTGTTGCTCTCCAGCGAGAGCAATAAATTGCAAATGGCATGGCAGGGCCCTTTTTCTGTCCTAGAAAGAGTTGGCGAAGCTGATTATCGTATACGTATCAAAGGCAAAGAGAAAGTGTTCCACGCCAACATGCTAAAGGAATACGTCGAACGCCCTAAACTTACGGTGGCTGTGTCGGTAATAGATGACAGCGAGTGTAATGAGGTGGAGACAACGCGAGAAGACATTCCTGTGATTCCGTTACAAGCTCAGGAAGGACCTGCTGATGTTCAGCTGGACCCGGATCATCCAGAAAGGCACGCCGACCTCCTGCACTTTTCTGCAGTCTTTGGCGACGTGTTCACTGACTTGCCACAGAGGACTACTCTCACGCCCTGCAGTATCAAGTTGGAACATGAAGAACCAGTGCGCACACGACAGTTCCCTCTGCCCTTCTCCCAGCGTGAAACGATCCAGGAAGAGGTCAAAGAAATGCTTAAGATGGGAGTCATTGAGAATTCGACTTCCCCATACTGTTCTCCAATTGTATTGGTTAAGAAAAGAGACGGCAAAATACGCTTTTGCGTCGATTTCAGGAGGCTCAATCAAATTGTGATTTTTGATGGTGAACCTATCCCAGATATCGAGTACCTGTTCTCAAAGCTTGGTCAGGCCAGATACTTCAGTAAGATCGACCTGACAAAGGGTTATTGGCAAATCCCCATGGTGGAAAAAGATAAACCTAAAACTGCTTTCTCAACACCGCAGGGTCACTACCAGTGGACTGTTGTGCCTTTTGGACTGAAGACAGCAGGTGCAGTGTTTAGCAGGGCAATGAGGGAGATGCTAAAGCCTCTTCAACTTCCTGAAGTCGACAACTTCATGGACGATTTACTGGTGGCTACTCAGACATGGACGCGTCACCTTGAGTGTCTCTATGCACTGTTTCACAGACTTCGTGAGGTTCGGATGACTGCTCGGCCTACCAAATGTTTCCTGGGGGGTTTGATGAAGTTACGTATCTTGGGTTTGTGGTAGGAAAGGGTAAACTGAAAGCAGAGGACGAGAAGATGGCCAAGATTGGCAAGGTTCAGCCCCCTGAGACTAAGAAACAAGTTCGGGCCTTTTTAGGGCTGGCAGGTTTCTACCGGCGATTCGTGCCGAACTTTGCGGAGATCGCCCTTCCCCTGACAGATGCAACAAAGTCCAGGATGCCAAACAGAGTGAAGTGGACTCCCGAATGTCAGAAAGCTTTTGACGAGCTGAAAAAAAGACTGTGTAGCAAACCCGCCTGTGTTATGCCCAACTGGGAGTTGTCGTTTGTACTGAGGACAGATGCCTCAGATGTTGGGTTGGGCGCGATCCTTTTACAGGACCAGGGAACTGGTCTCCAACCCGTGACGTGTGCCAGTAAGAAACTACTTCCTGCAGAAAAGAACTACTCTACGGTTGAAAAGGAATGCTTTGCCATTGTGTGGGCGGTCCAGAAATTTGAACCGTACCTGTATGGACGGCATTTTATTATTCAGACTGACCACCAACCCTTACAGTATTTGAAGAGACTGAAAGCATCCAATGGTCGCCTGATGAGGTGGGCACTTCAGCTGCAGTCATTCTCGTTCAGTGTTCAAGCAATACCAGGAAAAGAAAACGTCGGTGCTGATTTTTTGAGCAGATGCCCAGAGTGAGTGTGGTTGACAGTTCATGGACATTATGTATGATTTAAACTATGTTTAAACTTGGTTTGGGGGGTTGTAATGAACTGTCAAATGTTTTTGGGGCGTGCGTCTATGCTTTGTGTGTTTTGTGAGTGTGTGTGTGTGTGTGTGTGTGTGTGTGTGTGTGTGTGTGTGTGTGTGTGTGTGTGTGCGCGCGCGCGCGCGTTCCTCGCGTGCACGCTTCACGCACGTTATTCAGTGTCAACTAAAGTGGCATCAGTATACAGGCATCCCGTGCAGCCCATGCTGATCACATGGCTCACCTTGAGAGCGAGCAGAGTTCGAGTCCCGTTAGCCTGGACTGAGAACATTCCTTTTTTTTTATCAAGAGCCTTGGAGGGAGGTCTTCGGGTGTGACCGCGCCGGTAAGGTTTGGGTCGTCCGAGCATCGTTGTGACGCTCATTTGTGTCCGCGGTGGTGAGGTGTCTGTTTGTCCAGACCCTGTATTGTCCCCAGAGCTCACTCACAGGTTTTGGTGAGTTAACAATCTGTTGTATGCATGTATCTTTTCATTTGTTTGCTATTTTTTATAAATATGTATATTATTCTTGCTTTCCCATTTCTAAAAAAAAACTTCACTTTCAGCTACAATTGGATTCAGACAGGAGGGGGAGAAAGGAAAACCCTAGTCAGCCTTGTCTCTTATTCTTTTCATTGTTGGTGCGTGACCCTCTTTATTGAATAACTGGGGTTTCTTTTCATGCGTAAAAGCTTATCACAGAAAGGTGAAGATATCGTTTCGTTTACCTCCGACTCGAATTATTGTATCGTTATATTCTTTTATGGTAAGCACATTGTTTGATGTAGTGTAATGTAGTATGTTACTATTGTTTGGATGAAAACGCGTTTATTTTGGCTTTTGCTATTCTATTTCTTTTGGGCTGGTGTATATAAAAGGAAATCCTTTGAAATCACTCTTGATTCAATACAAAAGTGGAAGAAAACATTGTAGAAGCCTTATATTGAAGAAGGGGACATTATGGTAGTCATTTTATTATAGTCAAGTAAGCGTTAACTTGCCCCACACTCTCTAAAATTTTCATTAATATTTAACTTCTATAAGAGGAAAGGGAGATGCTAACCAAAGTCATAACTTTTACATGGAGAAACAGAGCTGGGGAAAGACTTCGTTATTTTTAGTCATCTAAAATATTCCATTTCCCCTCCCTTACGGCAATTTCCCTTTGTCTCCAGGCTTTTTGTTTTTTTCTTATCCTGTTCTTACGTTTGAACCATCCATCCCCAGTCCTCCGCTTCCCCTTCATCATCACCAGCCATTCCTTCAGCAAGTTATCCCCCTGGAGACTGCGCTCTGGGACCTTCATCCTCATACCCATTTCGACGCCCAAAGTTCAACAATTCTTCTCTGCGCTCGCAGGGCTACATTGCCTGCGTGCTACCATCCCCCACAGTGCCAACAATTGACTCTTTCTCGGGCGCGGGTGCTTGAACTTTTGAACATCTTTTTGTTTGCTTTTATTTTCTCTGTTCACAACCTGTCCTATGGTTATAATTAATTTATTCTGGTACTACTCATAATCATCATCCTCATCCCCATCCCCCTCATCATTTGCGTTTTGTTGTATGTTGTTTCGTGTGATTCTATTGTTTTGTGGTTTGTGCAATGAAGTGTCATTAAATGTTGGAAATGAAACTGTGTTAGTGGGTTAGTGTTAGAGTAGAGTGGGAAAGGGTGTGGGTCTTGGTTTCGTGGGCACTAGGCCTGCGTTACACTCTCTCTCTCTCTCTCTCTCTCTCTCTCTCTCTCTCTCTCTGGGTCGGATAACTAATGAGCCAAACGGATCACTTCACATGCATCAACAACAGTCGACAATCTCCAGCCATGTGTTCAGCTTCCTTCCGCTTCATGTTCTTCTCCAACAACACGGGAGT
>JADBJO010000765.1:444412-456912 GCA_016801955.1 Conus betulinus | reverse complement strand
TTTTGTAATTTTCTACCAGGCCAATGACACACAAGATCTATTGATTTGGCTCGTTTTGTCACAAGCACTCTCTGGTTTCAGTTACAACCGTGCACGCAACTTTTCGCATTGTCGATCGTTCGAGAACGTATGTAAATAAAGCCAGATATTGATGCGTCTCTTTTCGTTGTGTTCTTATGTGTTCGTCGTGGTTTCCAGCATTTTTTTTTCTTTTTCTCTGTTTCTGTCTTCATCATATCTACCGACACGTTATATTCTCAGTGTCTGGTATCCAAGTGTTTTTTCTTTCGTTTGAGGTTGCGCTGTCTTTTTTTCTTTTCTTTGCTTTTCTTTCGAAGATGCTCAAGACTCTCTCTCTCTCTCTCTCTCTCTCTCTCTGTGTGTGTGTGTGTGTGTGTGTGTGTGTGTGTGTGTGTGTGTGTGTGTGTGTGTGTGTGAGAGAAGAGAGAGAGAGAGAGAGAGAGAGAGAGAGAGAGAGAGCGACTGAGAGCATATGTGTGTGTGTGTGCGTCTGTGTGTGTGTGTGTGTGTGTGTGTGTGTGTAAGCCCGGGCTGGAGAAAAAAGGAGAAAATCAATATATTGCATTCCTCTCACACACATGACTGAGACGTTAGGCAACCCACACTGTCAATTCGATATCCTACTGTGCCAACATGCCATGTGAACTTCACATTGACTTCTTTCTCACCACACACACACATGAACACACACACACACACACACACACACACACACACACACACACACAACACAAAACAGAAACAAAAAAAGAAATCAGCACCCAGACGGAGGTTAGTGAGTCTGTTTCGACAATGATTCATTCGCTTTTCGAGCGTATTGAGAATCTAGAAAAGACAGTAAAATTGCAAACCGATGCGATTAAAAACTTAATGCCGAGTCTAAAAGTCTTACAAGAAGAACCAAAGAAGACTGAAACATGCCCCTCTGCTGTACTCCCTAGATTCCATACGAAGCCGGGGAAAACTTTCGCGGATGCTGCAAGAACTGCTCCACTGACTCCTGCACCAAAAACATCGAGCAGAACAACAACAAATGCAGAAAGAAAACAAAAAAACAAAACAAAACAGAACAAAAGCAAACCGGAGGGATGAAAATTGACGTCAATGATAGTAAGCCCACGCGTGACGTCAAAGCAGAAAAGAATGTTCGAAACACAATAGGGAAAAGCTTCCACAAGTCATTCTTTTGGGGGATTCTGTCATCAGTGGTATCAAAGCAAAGAGACTGGGTTGGTGGTCCTACGGCTTGTATGTTCGGTCGGGTAAATGCTGTACCACTGAAGATATTCAGAAAACTTTTAAATTTACCACCACAGCCGTAATCGAAAAACAGGAGGGCAAGCCAGTAGATATAGACGCAGTTGTTGTTCATCGTGGAATAAATGACATCAGATCATCAGATCCCAAAACACGTCTCAAAAGTTCACAAAAGTAATCAAGAACATCGCTGCTGACCTTCCAAACATCAAATTGTAATCAGCAAAATCATCCCCGTGCGTGACTCCCAACTTGATGTCAAAAGAGAACTTTTTAACGCATTTCTAAGTGAAGGCTTACAATCTATGCAGAACGTCTCTTTCATCAACCACTCTAACTTCACCCACCCACGGCAAACTCATGAGGGATGACAACCACCCCAACCACCGTGGTTCCAGCATCTTGGCGGGCAACGTGGGCCGACATCTGAGGGACATTTTCTGGGAGAGACCGCGAAGAACATCACGCCCTCCTCCTCGCATGTACCACCAGCACTGGCATTCACCCCAACGGCCTTTCCTCCGCAGATGCCCTCCTTACCCACGATATGGAAGATCATGGAACATGTTCGAACTTCTTGAGCTTGAGGATTCCTCTAAAATCACATTTCCATAAGAAATGTTGCCTAGGCTTAGTACTTGTCTCAGCTTTGTATAAGCTTCAACAGTGCAATGACTGACTATTGACTGAGTTTGTATTATATTTTTGAGACTTGTTGCCAACACGAAATATTGTTGTTATCACAATTTCTTGTTTAGTTGACTAACTAACACACCCCTCCATCTCCCCCCCCCCCCCCCCCCCCCACCCCCCCCCCCCCCCCCCCCTTTTTTTTTTTTTTTTTTTTTTTTTTATTTATTTAAGTGTAATTCCGCGTTATATTTTTCATTTTTATGTGAGGATTATTCGTGTTATTTTTGAAACAAACAACCAAATTTTCTTCACATTTTCCTTTTTTTTTTCCCCCTTATCATGCCAAAGTCAGTTCCCATTAAGGTTTTGCAATGGAACTGCAGGTCTGTAAAAACAAACCTGTCTTATTTAACTCAACATCTTGTTTCTTCTAACTACCAGTTCTGATTTTGCAGTCTTTGAATGTAAACCAAAACAGCCTACCTAAACTGGTAAATTACTATTATCCACCAGTGCATGAGATAGTAAATAAAACAGAAAATATTAAGACAGTTATACATTAATGAAAAAAATAAAGTATACAGTGTGCGATTCCCCAGCCCCTAAGAATGATCCTAATATTCTTTCATGTGCTGCAAGTCTAAAGTTTAATGATCAACTAATAATAAACGTTGTTTCTGTCTACTTACCAAAAGGCCCAACAGAAATTAACACGGAATGGATTCGTACAATATAAAATCCAAACAAAAAGTGGCTAATTTGTGGAGACTTTAATGCACACTCCCCTTTTTGGGAGAAAAAAATTGCACTTTTATCACTAGTCACAGATTTTTAGAAAACATAGTAGACTCAAATCTTTACCTTTTAAATGATGGAAGAGTGACTAGAATTCCAGACAATGCAAATCATAGAGCCACTGCCATTGATCTATCTTTGATATCCCCTGCTTTGGCCCATAATTCCACATGGGAACCACTTTGTGACACGCTTGGGAGTGATCATATACCCATGTTACCACTGTCAATGATCAACAAATAACTAGCGATAGAGAGATGAAGATGTCATTCCTAAATACAATTATAACTTTGCTGACTGGGAAACATTTAGAGCTTTTTTGTGTGCACAAAAACATAGATCGCATTAAAGATGATGACATAGACATTTATTACTCAAAATTTACAGAAACAGTACTAGATGCTGCTGATCATGCCATTCCTAAATATGCAGCTCGCAAATCAGATAAACATGCAGGGAAACGTATGGTGGAATGATGAATGCCAGAAAGCAGTTGACAAGAAAACAGAGAAGAATATAAATTATACCTACAAAATCCTGGACCAAAAAACGCATGAAGAAATGAAGAAAGCAAATTTCATGAGTAATAGAACAATTGCAAAAGTCAAGCGGGAATATTGGTCTAATTTCTGCACCAATGAAACACATACCCATAAAGACTTACAGAGGGTGTGGAAAAAGTTAAATGAAATGAAAAATGGCGTTCATTTGCCACACTGTCCAATCAAAGTTGATGGTAATGAATTACCGAGCAATTCGGAAAAGGCAGAATCATTTGTAGATATGTTTGCTGATATAATGAATGCAAGCAAATTACAAAAAAAAAATCATAAGATTTTCAGGGAAAAACGAAGAAAGAAATGATGACTATCAAGATCCACAGCGTAAAGATGATCTTTATGTCAATGCTCCATTACTATACGTGAGTTGAGAGAAGCTATACTTTTCCTGACTAATAAAAAGTCATCAGTAGGCATGGACGCAATTTCTAATATCCTACTTAAACATTTGCCAGGCAGTTGGGTACTGTTGCTACATGACTTATTTCAAAAGTGTTGGGAACAGGGACAAAACCCTAAAATATGGAAACATTCTATCATAATACCGATTCCTAAAGAAGGAAAAGCGAAAAATAATAAGAATAATTACAGACCTGTATCATTAACTTCGCATGTAGGCAAACTCATGGAAAAGATAGTTAGTTTTAAACAGACTAATATTTCTATTGTAATAAAAATAAAGTGATCCCAAAAAACCAGGCCGGTTTCCGAAAGGGTAGGTCAACCATTGATCATCTTGTCAAATTGACTACACAGGTAAAGCATCAATTTGTCGCAGCAGAAAGAATGTTCTAGCAACCTTTTTTGATATAAAAAAGGCGTATGATAGTGTTTGGCATCATAAATTACTATATAAATTGAAACAAATTGGCTTGTCTGGAAACATCTACTTTTACATAAAAGACTTGTTGATAAAAAGAAGCATACAAACAAAGGTGGGAAATTCTATTCGACAGCACGCATGCCTACAATGGGTATTCCACAAGGCTCGGTAATAGCGCCCCATCTTTTTATATTTATTACTTCATGACCTACCTCAATGTTTGTCAAAAAATGTTAACTTAATACAATATGCAGATGATATTTGCATGTGGATGAATGTATCCATGAAAAAGAAGTCACCAAAAAGAGATATAAATTACTATAGAAAAGCTTATCAAATGGAATTAGATAAACTAAATAACTACTTGCTTGAAAATGGACTAACTCTATCAACTGAAAAAACTGTGGTTTTATTAATAATGGTGCTGATCCACCCAACTTACCATCCCTCCATATTGGGTCTGATATTTTGGAATGTAAACAAAGGGTAAAGTTTTTGGGGGGGGTTATATTACTTCTAAATTAAATTGGAATTATCACATTGAATACTTATTAACTAAAGCAAGAAAAACTTTAATTTTTTTAAAAGTTATTAGTAAGCAATACTGGGGCCAAGATGCCAGAGTACTAAAACATCTAGCGATAAGTCTTGTTCGCTCTAGGCTTACGTATGGTCAAGATGGTTTTTTTCACTGCTCCAAAATATTTATTAAACAAATTACAAAGCGTGGATTGTAAAGCTTTTCGACTGGCCTTAGGGGTTCCTTTCCATACATCAACAATAGCAACATATAGAGAGGTAGGAGTACTTCCTTTAAATGAATGCCGTCAGCTTGCCATCGCTAAATATTTGTTAAAAGGCTCTTTAAGTGAAAACAATGTTGAAAAGGAAATTGGCTTAAGATCAGATGTTGATTTCCCAAAACGAGCCAAGAACATATCATGTCTTAAAAAAAATAAGAACTGAAACTCAAGGTACTTTTCAACAATCAGAAATACGATTAGAAGATATGGTAAAATGTAGTAGTAATCCATGTAGTGCTATCCCTCCATGGGAATTACAAAAAGGACATTTTGACATTAATTATACCGATGCAAAGAAAAGTGAGAATTTAAGTTTTATTGGCACAGTGGCGAAGGAGCATTTATTTCTCAATTATCCAAATCATCTCAAAGTTTATACCGATGGTTCAGTTCTAGAAAATCACGAAGCTGGTGCTGCTTTCACTATCCCCTACTTAAAGGTCAAAGAGGTTTTTATATTGGAAAGCACAGATCAATATTTACAGCTGAATTAACTGCTATTCTCATCATGCTTTGCGTTATTTGCTTGATTTTCCGAAAAACTGGACGGAAATTCTTTTTTGTGTCGATTCAAAATCAGTGTTGTATGCCTTAAGCAATTCAAATTCTAGTGTGAGACAAGATTTGATTTTTGAGATTAATCATTTGGTGCATTTCCTTATCCTGCGAGGTAGTAATCTTACATTTCTTTGGGTGCCTTCACAGTGGAATACATTTCAATGAATCCGCAGATAAACTAGCTAAAAACTCTGCATATTATACAAACGAAACATATGATTTGAAAATATCATTATCACTGAAAGAAGGGTATAGCCAACTGCAGAATGCTTGCTGGAAGCATTTTAGAAAGAAACAAGAAGATGTTGGCCACTCATCACCTGCTGACCACCAGACGAGTTTTGAAGATGTTTTTATATCTAAGTATGGTCAACTGTCCAACTTAAGGCTTTTACTTCCCTCGCCTATAGATTTAAACTTAATGCTTTTAAGACCAAATTCGCTTCCAACATCACATGCGTTTGCGGTGGGAAAATTTCCAATGAACATATACTTTTCCACTGCAGTAAAATGAAAACCTATCTGCCTGCTTTTTTTTCGGAAAAGTCCCTGAAGGAGGTTTTGATAAACCCCCTTTTGATTTGTGACATTATTTTAGGACTTGTTCAGAGTACCATTTTTAGATTCCTTTAATAATTCTATTTTCACATTTAATGTTGTTATCCTGTTACGTTAAGCGTTCATCTGATTTTTAAAAATGTTATTCTAGCTATGTTATTGGTGCAATTTTATTTCATGTTAAACATTTTTTTCTTTCGATTCCAACATTTTTTTCTTTCGATTCCCATTCTAATCCTCATTGTTCTCCTTTTTCTTTTTCCATTTATTTCTTCATCTTTTTTCTATCTCACTGTTTCTCTATCTCTTTATCTCCTTCAGTTGCCTTTCTATCCACACACACCCCCCCTCCCTCCCTTCCTCCTTTTCTACCTTGTTTATATTCAGTTATTTTGGTTGTCTAAAATCACTTATGTGTATAGACATTAAATTGAAGAACACACACACACACACACACACACACACACACACACACACACACACACATGAACGCACACACACACACACACACACACACACACACACACACACACACACACACACACACACACACGTGCTGCATCCTGCCCATCAATTTCACCATAATGATTTCTGTGGTTCAGTAGCGATTCATGTTACAACAGAAGACGACCAATAAACGTAAAGACGATAACAACAGGCGAGGATGCTTTGCATAAAAAAAAAAAAAAAGCAGCATGATGAGAAATGAAGATTTCGGCAGAAAAATCTTGCTGGTCGAACAGTGATGAATCCTATCTCTTGCAGCAGCCTGTAGGAAATCTTTGCCGTTTGAATCACGTATCAGTGGGGATGGAAATCATTACACAACAGACCCTATCAGTGTTTTGTTTTCTGCTGTGTGGTTCACAGAAACCATTAGATAAATAAATTGAAGGCAGGTACCACACACGTAGAGAGAGCTTTTTGTGCAAAGTCCGCTGCGTTGTGTGGCTTTCCTGAAAGCGTTTGTTACATTGGATGATCTGGTTCAGTGTTTTCTTTTTTCTTCATTCACACCTATAGTAGAGACACCCACTGTCGAAACTGGCGGCAGAGGTGTGTTAGCGATAGAGATGATCACAAATCTGCAATCAGTTTCAAACTGAGTCTACTATCCATCTGTGTCCCAGCCAGTTTGTTGGGTAGCGAGGACACACACACACACACACACACACACACACACACACACACACACACACACACACACACACGCACGCACGCACGCACACACACACACACACACACACACACACGCACGCACGCACGCACGCACGCACACACTTACGCACACACTTACGCACTTACGCACGCACGCACGCACGCACGCACGCACGCACGCACGCACGCACACACACACACACACACACACACACACACGCGCGCGCGCGCGCGCGCGCGCGCGCGCGCGCGCACTCGCAACCGTTTTCTTTCTCTTCCCTGATTGTGACAGGATAGTTTGGGACATTTTCAAAGTCTGCCATCTCCATCTCTGTCTGTGTGTCGAGGTATTGTACTAAATACCAAATAAATCATACCTTCGCTTTTTTCTCGTTTATTTGTAATTAGACTTATTTTAATTGCATTGCTGCCGTTTTAAGTTTTAGAGGTCTAACAAACTACTCATGACAAGTAAAGATCAGCTTATTGGCTAAAGCACGTTTTCTTGGTTGCATGTTTTGCCCACAAGGTAGAACTGATTCTTGTACACACAGATAAAATTGTTGCAAATTTTTGTTTTGTTTTATTTCTGTTGTTGCTGTTGTTTTGATCTGTTATGAAATTGTATAATTGTTAGCAAAAATACATGTGCTCATTTTTTAAAAATCAAAATTGTATTACCCTAGTTCAAACTCTGATAAAAGAACAATTATGAAAGTTATTTGACAATGCTTTTGAACAAATACATGGTGTCTTCCAATTTCGATTTTTTTTTGGTTTGGGTGTAATCCTACAAATATGGAAATGGTAAACTACTACAGTAGTAGTACCAGTACTAGAGGAAGGAAAAGCCAACAGTGATAAAAAGAAATACTGGCTCAACGCCATTACTAATGATACTGGAAAGCTAATGTAAAATCAACTTCGAACAGACTCATATACTACAATTAAAAAAAATAGAATTCCCATTTATATAACAGGTTTCCGTAAAGTTAGATCAATTGTTGTCATTTGGTTAATTAAACAACAACCTAAACATAACATTAGTTTGTCCTCAAGTAAAAAAAAAAAAAGTGTACTTGCCATCTTTCTACGTAAAAAAAAAGCTTACGATCATGTGTGTGGCACGACAGTTTGTTATATAAACTGAAAAGGATTGGCGTGTATGGTAAAATGTATCAATGTGTAAAAGATTCGCAAAAGTTGGACATTAGTATTCTACTACAGGATTTCCAAAACTGGGTGTACTGCTGAAGTTAGTCAGTGCTTCTTATCATCGAAGATATTATTTATTATGTTCTAATACGTTTGTCTGATAATACTGTCCTTGTACAGTACATATGCGGATGATATCTTGCTGCCGCGGCCGGGTGGTTGTAATCTTGAGAAACAAAAGATTTAAAAGGCATTGAAAAAAACATTCCAATTGTAGACTGATAAACTTAATAGAAACTTGAGTGAGAATGGTCTATCGTTGTGCACTGAAAATACTAATCTTGTTCTTTTTGATAATGGCGCGGAACACTTATATTGCCTTCGTTCCGGATTGACCCTCTATGTCTCAAATGCAGGCGTATAGTGAAATTTTGGGAGTATACTTTACTCCAAAGTTTTTGTTTGTTTGTTTGTTTTGTTTGTTTGTTTGTTGTTTTTTTTTACCGCGTACGCAGGCTGATACCCCTGCGGACACTCCCTGTATAGACAGGCAAGGATTAATCCCATCTATCCAGCAGAGGGAGTGGAGTTTTGTGTGCATTTTGTTTTAATCCCGCCATTACAGCAGCCATGCTCCAGCTTCGGGGAAGGTGCATGCTATGTGTAATGTGCCATCCTTACCAACGGCCAAACTGGCCTTCTCTTCCGAAAGTTGGTGATGGGATTTTACGTGTGTGCAAGATGTTATGCGTACGTTCACTCACGGAACCTCGGTTTATAGTTTCATTCGAAGGACTGTATGGGAAATAGAGTAAGAACCAATGTTAACTCCGAGGGGAAAATCCCCCAACACCGAAACGGAATTTGTTATCATCGTACTGAATACTTACTAATCAAAACCAGGAAAAATGTTTTTTTGAAAAAAAAAAAAACACTTAATAAATAATACTAGAGCCAACTAGTAATATATTGACACATCTCTCATTGTCCCTTGTGTGTCACCAACTGACTTGTGACCACACAGTTTTGTTCTGTACTCAAAAACATTTCTCAGAAAAAGATGTAAAGTTTAGATTGCAAGGTATTCCGAATACTACTCTAAGTGTACCGATTCATGCATCAACTATGGCGACGTATAGAGAAGTGGCATTTTTTTTTTTTTATCTCTGGATGAATTTCGACAGCTTGCTTTTACAAAATATATTTTAGGCGTTTCATTGAGAGACAGTAACTTTAAAGATGGAGTCATTTAAGTTCCGTGACTGATTTTCATAAACAAGCGAAGACACATAGCTTCTCTTTCTACGATACGAGTACATGTATCCGATCTCCAAAGATCAGAAATTGATGCAAAGAAAATAATGAATTTTTTCCCTTTTCTTTGATCCCCACGGGAATTTCAAAAAGCAGATTTTGATATACACCATTCATCCGTTACAAAAATGACCATGACAGTATCTTGATGGCCTTGCACTATTTACCTGATATTCTTTAAATGATATTTCAAATACTTCTACATGTTTATTCAAAATCAGCCTTTTTTTCATGCCCTGAGCAAATCAAGCAATAGATCGAGACAAGATGTTACAACTGAAATCAATCATTTAATTCATTTTATGACTTTATGAGGTAGCAGTGTCACATTTTGTCGGGGTACCTTCACAGTGCGAAATCCATTTTGATGAGTTGACACATTGCGAAGTATGCAAACGATGCACTAGGGTTAAACTTCTCGATATTTCTCATGCAGGGATACCGCTTATTACAAAATGTGTACTGGAAACGTTTCAGAAGATGCATCAAGATACCGCTTTCGTTTTGACTATCCACATCAATCAACCACAACGAATTGCCTATACATGCTTTTTTGTTATTGTTTTTTGTCGGAAAAATTCTTAAACACCATACATACAGCTTTATTCAAACACACTAACCTACGTTTTGTGACATTCTGTAGCTTCTTCAGTAATTACAGCTAAGCAGTTCTCAAACATCACAAATACAACTTTGGTCAACCACACCAGTCTACGTTTTGTGACATTCTGTGGCTAGTTCAGTAATTAGCTCACAAAATACAATTTGGTAAAACACAAAAAATGTACGTTTTGTGATATTCTGTAGTTTCTTCAGTAATAAGCTCACAAATACCATTTTGGTCAAACACAACAATGTATATTCTGTGCTATTCTGTAGCTTCTTCAATGATTAGGCATGTGTACAATGGTGCCCCTCAGAATAAGTGTTGAACCTGTTAACAATCACGCTGCGAAGAAAAATGTGCATAAATGCTGCGTCACAGATACATTACTATTTCATCAGCGTTATGAATTGATTGTCTTAATATGGCAAATTTCCTGTATCACCTATGATGACATTAGTGATTCATTATCGTGCTCTGGATGTTGTCCATCATTTTTTTATACTGGCTACTGTACGTCTTCTAAATGAGAAGCCATCTCTATGCTAAAATTAACTTTAAAAAGGACTCGCTACTAAAGTACACACATCTTTAAAAACCAATCTTGAAACTGCCATTCCCTCCCAACGTCTCATGCACCTAGAAAGACGCAGCAGTCAGTGTGTGTTCTCACTAATGAAACTACTCACACACACACACACACACACACACGCGCGCGCGCGCGCGCGCGCGCGCGCGCGCTCACACATAACGCCGTTACGGTCTGTTGGTCAGGGTAATATCATTCTGTCTGGTTTGAGCCCTCTCAGACAAACATATATCTCGAATTTGTTAAAGTAAAAAGTTTGAGGATGACCCAAAGTTTTCTCTACTGGCAGACTCACGGATGTGTTGTGAATTCTGAGAAGAATGATTACCAACAAGCTGTATTGAGCAGTGTGTGGAAAATGTGAACTGGGAATAACGCAGCTGTAGGGAGAACTCGGCAGTAGACAGTTTTCAGAGAAGAAACCCTGTTCATCAATGTGTTTCAGCCCTGAATCCCGTACACGTACAGGGGACAGCATTAAGGCCTTGACTTCTCCATGATCTTCTGCTGTCCGAAAGAATTTTGGAGCAGCCAGGGTTTGTTGTTGTTGTTGTCGTTTCCTGGCTAAAAGGCGCCAGCGATCACCCTAATAGCTGAAGTACTTGAACACTATAGTACAAATGCACCAGCTAGGGATGAGAACACTACGTGTGTGACCGTTTTTGATTACCCCGCCACGTGGGCAGCACACTCCGACTTCGAGGGATTTTGGAGACTGATAATGTTATGCTAGGAGCTTGTCACGACTGAATACAATCCCCGCATAACTTTGCAGAGCATGACAACATTTTGTTTATGTAGCCTTAGTGTTCTAGCCTATGTCAGTTGGTCTGACACAGCCTTAAGCCAAAGCGGGAGCAAGGATTCAAACCTGGACGTCTTGGATAGTTAGATGTCTCAAGACGATGCCTTTTGACGATGTCTTGCCTATGCATCTATCACAGACTTGTTCTAAAATGAAAATTTTTACGCCTTATGTATTTCACTTTTGCTCTTCGTCGACCAGATCCAACTGAAACCCTGTTCGGCTGCCTGTGTGCCATTGTGTTAAGGAGCCCGGTCCAGTTCAAATCAGAATAAGAGGGCTATTTAATGGTATTATAGGCTAAAGAGCCTACAAACACCTTTATTCTAACCCTCAATTGGCAAGGTCTTTGGCTTGTAAGCCGCGATTGTTCAGACTGCTGGCTAGATTCTTTCGCTTCTCAGTATTGGACATGTGAGCTTCCTCCATTCTACTTTTACATGCTACAGTGAATTCAATCGGAGTTATTGGTTTTTGATAACCCTGAGCAGAGTAATATATCTGGTCTCATGTCACTCTACCTGATGATCCCTGGGTGGTCTTACTTTCCAGGGAGATGTGAGGTGCACACCCAAACAGTAACCCACTCCACCCTTTCAGCCCCTTTCATACTCTAGATGCCACAGCTGATTTCTTGCATCCCCCAAAATGGAACGTTGTTAGTGAGGCATTTTTCTTTTAATCACGTAGTGTTTTCTTTAGTCTGGCATATGTAATGTCCATAAGCACTTTGATCGTGTGTCCATGTCTACTCTAACTAGGTTAGTGCTGCTTTGCGTGAAATCAGGACACGTTCTCCTATTTGTAGAGTGGACACAGAGTCATCTGACGTCCCTCTATTTTACCAGGCTGACTTCAGTGGAAGGG
>JADBJO010000765.1:419940-432576 GCA_016801955.1 Conus betulinus | reverse complement strand
TTTATCATTTACCTTAACTGAATCATGCTTGTTTAAATGTGTTAACATCAATGTTCCCTCTTAATGGTTATAAGGCTAACTACAAACTTCGTTTTTTCGTAAATTTTCCTATCTATGACCTGTCCCCAATGGTACATGTTAATGTCCGTGACACGTTTGCGTTGGTTTTGAATCACACACATGACTGTTTTCCATTTTTTGGCAGTTTCACCATCTGAATATTACATGAGGATAATTGTAGCATTGTCTGGGCATGGAGTTCTTATGCAGTTGGTTTGGAATTGCGCGCGCACGCCGCACGTGTGTGTGGTGTGTGTGTGTGTGTGGTGTGTGTGTGTGTGTGTGTGTGTTGTGTGTGTGTGTGTGCCGATATAATAGATATCAATTGTTTGTGAGAGAAGGTGCAACTTTGAAACGAAATGTTTGATTGGAATATTAGATGCTGCCAAAGTGGTGGGTGTTGTTTCTGTTATTTCTTTTTTTACTTACTGGAACACTACAACGAGATAAAGAATCTGAAATGGAAAAAAAGAAGAAGAGAAACAGGTCCACGCAAACCACAGAGCAAAACATGGCAGTCCTCTCAAAAACATAGAATGACACTGAAAGATTCAGAAAGGTCACCTGAAACACAGTAAAAATCAGATGCATCCCAACCACGGGGATGGTATGATCCGGAAATGGGGTGACATGTGTAGAATTCAATGGCTATGTTCCCCTCCCCCCAAGTCCAGTGTTCTGTTTCTCCATAAGTCCCTTCCCGGGAATCGGCGATTAGCCGCTGGCTGGAAGGACCCGATAATTTTCACCTTTATTGCGCGTGCAGAACCACTCATAAGGAAGAGTAGGAAAGTGAGCGTTAGTGACGAACCAGAAGGAATGATGATCTGATCCGTAAAGGTGTTGGACCACGCTTCCGCTTGTTGAAGTCGAACGTAGGGTATGTTACCTTAAGCACACCGTTTACCCCCTTCCACATACAAGCATGTGTGTGCAGCTGAGCATAGGGAGACGTACAGCAGACATAGCAGACAATACGCGCAAGTGCACGCACACACACACCACACACACCACACACACACACACACACACACACACACACACACACACGTACAAACACACAACACACACACCACACACACACACACACACCACACACGCACGCACGCACGCACGCACGCACGCGCACGCACGCACGCACGCACGCACACACACACACACACACACACACACACACACACACACACATTTTTTCATATTCTATTGTTCCCTTACTGACCTTGAAGGACCAGTGAGTCCTCCTCCCCGCCTTTTGTCCCTCAGACATTACTCATGGATTGAAGATGCAATCACTTCCTCCTGTAACATTCTTCCTTCTGAAACGGCTGTAGTAGGCCTCTCACTTCATGTAAGTAAGAAGGTCTTGAACAGAAAGATATGGCAGAGTGCATGGCTTTTGTTTGGTCGGTCTTACAGTGACTGAAACGTGTGGTTTCTTGTCTACGAGTGTATGTTTTGCGCTCGATCTTTGACGTAGGCTTGTGGTTGTGCTTCTTGTATGCTTTCTTGTAGGTAGACCTGCCGGGACTGTTTCTGCACCTTCTTCCCTGTTTTCTTCTTCTTCTTCTTCTTCTTCTCTTCTTTCTTCTTTTTTCTTCTTCTTTCTTCTTCTTCTTCTCCTCCCATCTTGTTCTTGTTCTTATTCTTTGTTCTTTGTTCTCCTCCTCCTCCTCCTCTTAAATGATATATCTGGAAACTGTCAAGATCTGCTTTGGATGTACAACTCTGTCATTTGTGGAGAAGGTTTGGAGGGTTTTTGTAGATCTGTTTTTTCCAGATGAGCGACGGATTTTTGCCATGGTGTACAAAGCAGAAGAAGCCTGATCTTACTCTCCTTCATTAATCCGCCGTCTTTGATCAGACCCAAGACAGATGAGTCAGAACTGTCTTTCCCTGCGTGTGGTATTGGTCAGGAAGACCCAGTAAAAAAAAAAAAAAGATGAGTCTCTGAACAAAACCGCAGGGTGGATGTACTGAGTTGCTTTCCCTGCTGTTGTAATTTGTTTTGTCCCTGTTCTTTGGCAGATTCGCTACGAATTATTTTTCAAAATGTGTTTTCCATTTTCGCCCTCGGGTCACCTCACTTGAAAGCTTTCCCCCTTCCTAGGAACAGTCGCAGACTGGCACGTGCGAGAAAGAAGGAAGACGAATGGCAGTGGCAGCTGATCGGCAGTAATTTGCCATAATATCAGAAACAGACCTGGTGCCAGAAAATCTTTTTTTTTCTAAATCTCCAGAGACATGGATAGTGAGTATTTATAGAGAAGGAGGTATAATCTGATTTTTTTTTGTCTTTCAGTCAGCAAACCTTCCCGTCTAAAACCCGTGCTGTGCCTTCCTGCATCATGTCAAGACTGAAGTATGGTAATGTTTAGTCTCCTAGGTGTATTCGCACCCCTATTTCAAAGTAATCCGTGTTCAAAATTCAGTCGCCTGTCTGAACGGTAAGATGCTAAAGTATTATGTTTCAATCAGTACAGAGAGCCGACCCGACAGTATCTGGGGTGATGAAATGACCAGGAAAGTCCCGTTTGCAGAACAAGTCAGACAATCAAATGAACACCTAGTTCTAAAAGCAGATGAGCAAAAACAATAAACAAAAAAATAAATAATAACTAAGTAAATAAATGAAATAGATAAATAAATAAACAATTAGATAAAAAATAAAATGCGGTATCAGATTTATGAACATCTTAATCAAACAGAAATACAATGTTATGAAGGCATCGAAGCTGAACAGTGGATTGTAGCAACACATTGAATTAGGGCCGACCTGAGAGCGCTAGCATTCCACTTTAGTAGGTAGATAGATAGATAGATAGATGGCTAGATAGATAAATGTACATTCCTGCCCGTTCCCGAGCTGTTTCTTCATCTGATTATTTCGACTACCTCCTGTTGTAGGAGGGAATTCGAAATAATCAGATGAAGAACAGCGGGAACGGGCAGGAATGTACATTTATCTATCTAGCCATCTATCTATCTATCTATCTACCTACTAAAGTGGAATGCCTAGCGCTCTCAGGTCGGCCTAATTCAATGTGTTGCTACATCCACTGTTCAGCTTCGATGCCTTCATAACATTGTATTTTCTGTTTGATTTAAGATGTTCATAAATCTTTATTTTTTTTGCTCATCTGCTTTTAGAACTAGGTGTTCATTTGATTGTCTGACTTGTTCTGCAACGGGACTTTCCTGGTCATTTCATCACCCCAGATACTGTCGGGGGTCGGCTCTCTGTACTGATTGAAACATAATACTTTAGCATCTTACCGTTCAGACAGGCGACTGAATTTTGAACACGATTACTTTGAAATAGGGGTGCGAATACACCTAGGAGACTAACATTACCAATACTTCAGTCTTGACATGATGCAGGAAGGCACCAGCACGGGTTAGACGGGAAGGTTTGCTGACTGAAAGAAAAAAAAAATCAGATTATACCTCCTTCTCTATAATACTCACTATCCATGTCTCTGGAGATTTAGAAAAAAAAGATTTTCTGGCACCAGGTCTTGTTTCTGATATTATGGCAAATTACTGCCGATCAGCTGCCACTGCCATTCGTCTTCCTTCTTTCTCGCACGTGCCAGTCTGCGACTGTTCCTAGGAAAGGGAAGCTTTCAAGTGAGGTGACCGAGGGCGAAAATGGAAACACATTTTGAAAATAATTCGTAGCGAATCTGCCAAAGAACAGGGACAAACAAATTACAACAGCAGGAAAGCAACTCAGTACATCCACCCTGCGGTTTTGTTCAGAGACTCATTTTTTTTTTTTTTTACTGGGTCTTCCTGACCAATACCACGCAGAAAGACATGTTCTGACTCATCTGTCTTGGGTCTGATCAAAGACGGCGGATTAATGAAGGAGAGTAAGATCAGGCTTCTTCTGCTTTTGTACACCATGGCAAAATCCGTCGCTCATCTGGAAAAACAGATCTACAAAACCCTCCAACCTTCTCCACAAATGACAGAGTTGTACATCCAAAAGCAGATCTTGACAGTTCCAGATATATCATTTAAGAGGAGGAGGAGGAGGAGAACAAGAACAAGAATAAGAACAAGAACAAGATGGGGGAGGAGAAGAAGAAGAAGAAGAAGAAGAAGAAGAAGAAGAAGAAGAAGAAGAAGAAAAACAGTCCCGCAGGTGCATCCTTTGTGTCTACATACAAGAAGCACAAGACCACAGCCTACGTCAAAGATCGAGCGCAAACATACACTCGTAGACAAGAACCACACGTTTCAGTCACTGTAAGACCGACCAACAAAGCCATGCACTCTGCCATATCTTTCTGTTCAAGACCTTCTTACTACATGGAAGTGAGAGGCCTACTACAGCCGTTTCAGAAGGAGAATGTGTACAGGAGGGAAGTGATTGCATCTTCAATCCACTGAGTATGTCTGAGACAAAAGGCGGGGGCGGGGAGGAGGACTCACTGGTCCTTCAAGGTCAGTAAGGGAACAATAGAATATGAAAAATGTGTGTGTGTGTGTGTGTGTGTGTGTGTGTGTGTGTGTGTGTGTGCGTGCGTGCGTGCGTGCGCGTGCGCGTGCGTGCGTGCGTGCGTGCGTGCGTGCGTGTGTGTGTGTGTGTGTGTGTGTGTGTGTGTGTGTGTTTGTGTGTGTGTGTGTGTGTGTGTGTGTGTGTGTGTGTGTGTGTGTGTGTGTGTGTGTGCGTGCACTTGCGCGTATTGTCTGCTATGTCTGCTGCACGTCTCCCTATGCTCAGCTGCACACATGCTTGTATGTGGAAGGGGTAACGGTGTGCTTAAGGTACATACCCTACGTCGACTTCAACAAGCGGAAGCGTGTCCACACCTTTACGGATCAGATCATCATTCCTTCTGGTTCGTCACTAACGCTCACTTTCCTACTCTTCCTTATGAGTGGTTCTGCACGCGCAATAAAGGTGAAATCATCGGGTCCTTCCAGCCAGCGGCTAATCGCCGATTCCCGGGAAGGACTTATGGAGAACAGAACACTGACTTGGGGGGAGGGGAACATAGCCATTGAAATTCTACACATTTCACCCCAATTCCGGATCATACCATCCCGTGGTTGGGATGCATCTGATTTTTACTGTGTTTCAGGTGACCTTCTGAATCTTCAGTGTCATTCTATTTTTTGAGAGACTGCCATGTTTTGCTCTGTGTTTGCGTGACCTGTTTCTCTCTTCTTCTTTTTTTTCCATTCAGATTCTTTATCTCGTTGTAGTGTTCCAGTAAGTAAAAAAGAAATAACAGAAACAACACCCACCACTTTGGCAGCATCTAATATTCCAATCAAACATTTCGTTTCAAAGTTGCACCTTCTCTCAAACAATTGATATCTATTATATCGGCACACACACACACACACACACACACACACACACACACACACACACACACACACACACACACACACACACGTGCGCGTGCGCGCGCAATTCCAAACCAAATGCATAAGAACTCCATGCCCAGACAATGCTACAATTATCCTTCATGTAATATTTCAGATGGTGAACTGCCAAAAATATGGAAACAGTCATGTGTTGTGATCAAAACCAACGCAAACGTGTCACGGACATTAACATGTACCATTGACATGTCATAGATGTAAAATTTACGAAAAACGAAGTTTGTAGTTAGCCTTATACACATTAAGAGAACAATGATGTTAACACATTAAACAAGCATGATTCAGTTAAGGTAAATGATAAAAAAAAACTGAGCTGTCAGTGAAACTATTTACGAGTTTAAAAAAACAATCTGTAAGACATACATTAAACTAGAATTCATGTTTCTACATAAATAAATGGAAATCTTAAATAGATATAAAGTACACAATCAGGTGTAGAGTTCGCGGCTCTTATTGAAACTTACACGCCTTGGCCTGTTAGCAAATGTGCATGATTTTATTAAACGCTTCTTTCAAAAGCATGAATTTCAAATAAGAAAACATAGATAACAAAACCACCTGAAATGGGAATTCCTCGAGAACCAGGCGTGGCCCTCGTCTTTTTTTTTTCTCTCAATTTTAACGTGTAACCTATATTCCTTAGAGCGTACTGCATTACTCGGCAAAGTATCTAGAAAAGCAGTTTTTTTTTTAATAAGTATTATCTGCACTTGCACAGAACTGACTTTTGGGAAAGATAAACCTTCACATATCATGAATTATACAGAAAAATAGTAGCAAAGAAACGTTGATAAAACTGTAGATCATCTGAATAATAATGAATTGCATTTATCTTTTTTTTTTATATATCGTTCTTTGTGACAGTGATTCTAGATAAGATGTCAGCTTTCACGCTGGGTACTACCACGCTTGTCTACAATATAAGATGTTAACCAGATGCTTTTTAATCATTTTTTCCGCAGTCCGTCTTAATATCAACATTAAAGAATTATATATATATATATATATATATATATATATATATATATATATATATATATATATATATATATATATATAACAGTGGAGCATGTCCTAAGCTCATGTAAAGTAGCCCTGGCTCAAGGAAGGTACACATGGAGGCACAACCAAGTGCTCAAAGAGATTGTACAAGTAGTCTGGGCTAGTACCAACACCACAAGAGGGAAAATCAGGACTCCAAAAGCACCCGCAACATTCTTCACGGCAGGAGGCAGCGAATCATGGCCAAGAACAATAGTGCCACTCAGAACATGCAGGCAGAGTCTGCTGGACGGGGCAGATGACTGGGAGTGCACTGCAGACCTCCCAGAATGGAGTTACCCAGAGATCATCAGCAAGAGTGGCATGAGACCAGACATAGTAGTCCACTCTCAGTCGACCAAGCAGCTGATCATGATCGAGCTCACGGTGCCATATGAGAACAGAATGGAGGCCCAACCCCCCTAGAGTGTCAGGAGATAAGGGCCGAAACACTTGCTTGAAGGGGGCTTCTCTTCTGAGGACTCTCTGCTGCCACGCTCTCCACGAGTTTCTTTCTTTCTTTCTATATATATATATATATATATATATATATATATATATATATATATATATATATATATATATATATATAATTGTGTTGCTAACCAACAATAATTTTTAAAAAAAACCTGACGATACCCTGACGACTGCACCAGCAAGAAACAGCGCTGTAGGTTTTATCACTTACATTTTAATCAAAGTTTTTACAAATATATATATATATATATATATATATATATATATATATATATATATATATATAAAGATATTGATAAAATCGAGAAAGACTTTGCAATTTCTAAAAGAAGAAATAATAAAAACATGGGGACATGATCCATTCACACACACTAATTTTTGTAAATATCTGATCAGATCTAAACTTCCATATAATCAAGAAATACTTCTGTTGCCCCCCCGACATATTTCTTGATAAAAACGTGTCGTATAAGGTATAGAAAGTAAAGCATTGAATCTGGCATTGGACCTTCCATTTCGCGAATCATCGATCCGTACATATAACGAGGCGTACCTTTAGAAAAACATTTAAATGTTGCGTCTATCCATTTTTGTTTAAAATAAGAAATGCTTCTGAACAGTTCCATTCTGAAAAAGAAATTAGATATGGTCCGATAATGATTTTTTTTTTTTAAAGCGAAGTTCGTGTCTTCCAAAATTACTTTGACAATGTTTATTTGTGAAACGTATTTTCGTCCGGGATTACTTTCGAGAAGGATTCGGTTTATGTCACACCTTCTCTCCGACACCAGAATGGTAACATCAAAGAGCCTCTTTTCACATTCGAAAGTGTATACATACTAGCGCAGAATGTGAAATCTTACGTTGAAGAAAATTATCAAAACCATGTGAAAGCAGATATAGATAGATTAGCAATAGATACATGAGTGGAAATGAATACTTCATATTCGATTTAAAAAAAAATCTTGTCACTTTGGAGCAAACAAACTAGATTTTACTGCTGAATTTACAGCGATTTTGGTGGCTTTCTATCGCGTCAGCATTTTCCCACGCAGTATCCTTTGAATTCTCTTCTGTGTTGATTCAAAGACGGTTCTTCAAGTCTTGTACCTATTAAATCTACATAGAGAAGACCTGAAGTCATAAGTGAAATTGCTAACTTAATTCATACACTAATTTTAGAGGGACTGAAATCACGTTCTACTGGGTACCTTCTCATTTCTGGTTTTATTATAAATGACACAGCCGACACAGCGGGAGAACGTGAGGCAATGCTCCCATTAGAATATGTTCCTTTAAATGTTCTGCTATCCTTACAAGAATAGTACTCTTTAGTAGAATGGTACATCTGGAAGCTGTTTGAAAACCCGCACTTACGAAATTTTGAATGATCAAAAACACATTTTGAAGTTAACCAGCTAGAAAGCAATTAAAGCGTTTAAACGAGAAAAATGTTTAATATATAGATGTTCAAATAGGTGCTTTATAACGAAATACACAAAGAACAAAAGAAAACCATGTCTTTTATGTAATACTTTTTGAGAACCTTTTGCATATAGTTTATATGGGTCTCTAACTTGAACCAATAGTCTTGACTCAGTCTTCAAAATTTGTATTCCCGAGCGACCGATCATTTGTCCTTCAGTAAATATATTTATCTGATGTTTCTCTTGTCTGGTTGCAGATGTACACATCATATTGATAAATTTAAGACTACTGCAGACTTTCATGATTGTTCATGACTGTTCCATGTGATTCTCCCATAAACGATAAAGAATATTGTTGATATTCATTGCAGGAGTATGTACTGTGCTCTAATCAGCAAACGCTTCAAGCGATATCCTGCAATTTGACATGTAAAGTGGTAGGACTTTGAAAAACATAATTATGTATGAAACCTTAGGGTATTCCTTTCTTGACTACCTATTTAGTACACTATCAGCAATTGTAGTAAATAGTTAAGTGATTATCTATGTTAGCAACTGTGATTGTGCAAGTACGGTTTTATCGCATGTACATGCTCTCTCTCTCTCTCTCTCTCTCTCTCTCTCTCTCTCTCTCTCTCTCTCTCTCTCTCTCTCTCCCCCCCCTCTCTCTCTCTCTCTCTCGCTTAGAGGGGGGGACGTGAGCCGCGGCGGCTTGCAGCGTGCGGATCGCTGTTGACATTGTCGCACTGTTTTTGTCAACGTTAGAGAGGACAGACACCATGCCTTCAGCCCCCCTTGTCTTCAGGGCATCCTGTGGCTCCTTTTTACCTGTCTACGTCAACTTCATGTTGAAAAGGGCCACAGAGAAAGCAGCAAAACGGGTCGCCATGCTGACACCGCGAACCAGAGCTGCCGGTGTAACCCTAGGCTTGCTCCTCACGCTGATGTTCTGGGGCAGTTTGCTACTACGCTGCGGAGACGTCGAGCGGAACCCTGGACCCACCGGCGTGCGGCAGTCGAGGACGGGCAGCCAGAGTGCCACTACAGGACGGAGGACCAGCATGGACAGGACCGGGGCTTCTCTGGACGCCGGGCAGACGACTCTGTTTTCCACCCAGTCACCCACCATAGCAGACGTGATGAACAAGCTGGACTGTAAGTTTGCTGAAATGGAAAATAGCCTAAAGGACCTTCGCGATCAGTTTGCTGCTATGCATTGTGGGTTTTGATGATCTGCGGGAGGAGGTGGGGAATTTGAGGAAAGAAAACTTGGAGTTGGCAGAGAAAAACTCTGAGCTTTTGGCTAAAGTAGAACAATTAGAAAGAAAAAACAGACGATTTTAGAATGTCGGTCAAAGCGCAATAATCTTATTTTTTATGGTATCCCCAGACACCAAACTGAGACGAATGAGCAATGTGAAGGGAAATTACTTGACCTGGTTACAGACAAATTGGATGTAAAAATGGAAAGCGAGTTTGACCGTGTACACAGGTTAAATGCAAAAGATAACTCGCCCGTCATAGCTTGCTGCTCTTCGTACAAAGACAAGCTGAGAATTCTTAAAGCCAAAGCGAAGAAGTTGAAGGGCAGTAACATCTTCGTTGGCGAGGATTTCTCTTTTCGTGTCAGAGAAATCAGACGTGGCCTCTCTCCCTATCTCAAGAAGGCAAGAGCCGACGGGAAAAGGGCCTCTATGATTTTTGACCATCTGATTATCGATGGCAAAAAGTACTTCCTCGATTCCCAGGGCAACTTGAGTGAGTCAAGATAGGGAGTCGGCCGGCCACATGATGAAAAATGTTTGACAGGAAATGGGAACCTCAGTGACATAACACCGGTAGACCACTCGGTCACTGGTGGCAGTGTCACACGTGAGCACTGTTCGTTGAGGCAAACCTGTTTGGCATCGCTGTCGTCCGCTACCACGTGTGAATACACGAACAACACGGTTTTTCCTATTGTACAGAAACCTTTTGCTTTTTTAACATGGAATATTAATGGTTTGATGTGTCAAAACTTGTTGATTCCGATTTTATTTCATTTTTGTATCAGTTGACTTTTGTTTGTTTAACTGAGACATTTATAGAGGAATGTCGAGATGATTTGTTTGTTGGGTTTAAAATATTTTGTAAGCCGGCAGTTAAATTTACGAGACAAGGGAGACGATCTGGAGGTGTAATTTGTTTAATAAGAAATGAATTCATCCCCTTTGTTAGCGCTGTGGAAGTAAATAATCCAAATTTAATTGTCTGCTTGATTGACAAAAATCTTATTTGGACTAGATAAGGATATTTTGTATGTTTGCTCGTACATTCCTCCAGAAGGTTCTCCCTTTTATGTCCATTTTGATGTAGATAATGGTATTAGTGTACTGGAAGAATGTTTAACTGACTTGTTGATAACAAATGATGTTTTTGTCATTCTAAACGGTGACTTGAATGGTAGAACTTCTAATATCTCTCAGAATTTTTCGGGTTTAATGTCTTTGATACATGGCATGCTAGTCAGTCTCTCAGCACTAGCCGATGCTCTCAAGATACAAATCTAAATAGTTACGGGAAATCGTTATTAAACATGTGCACTGCTTTAGACTTGTGTATACTAAATGGTATGTGTAAAGGCGACCTCAAAGGTTGCTATACATATGTTTCTGATCATGGGAGTAGTGTCAACGACTATTTTATATTGTCAAATGAAACTTTTTGCTCTGTTATGCGATGTTTGTGAGCTACAGGTTGTAGAACGTATAGATTCTGATCATTTTCCTGTGTCACTTCATGTTCTTTTCCCTGTGGAAACTTAGCAGATATGAGCAAAACTTGTCAAGGCGATGTTATTGAAAAAATTGTCTGGAATGATGAATGCGCTTCTTTGTTTAGTAATACCTTATGTGATGAAAAGTCAAGTGAAAGTATTGATATTGCCATAAGTTTAATAGATGTTGATATTAATGATGCACTGAATATGTTTAATGAATGTATAATGAATTGTGCTGAATGTATGAAAAAACGTATGCAGGGTCACGACAGGAAATCAAAGGACTGGTATGATCAAGAATGTGTTCTTAAATAAAAGAAAGGCTAGGAGGTTACTGAGAATAAGTCGCCGTACAGTAAAAGACACTGATAGAACTGCATATGTAATAGCTAGACGTGAGTATAAGCATTTACTTAAGAGAAAAGAGAAAGAATATAATAAATCAGTAATAGATAAGTTAGTAGCATCAATAAATTCACAGAGGGAGTTTTGGACCGTAGTCACAAGATATCGCCAAAAAGGAAACAGCCTAGAAATAACATTCCAACTGACGTGTGGTTTCAACATTTTCAAGCTTTGTTAGAGTTAAACACAGACAATGAGCGAAATCAAGAGGGGTTTGAAGATGAGTCTGATGTCTATATGAACCGTCCCATTAGTGAAGAAGAAGTGTTATTAGCAATTAAAAAACTAAAAAAACAATAAAGCAGCGGGCCCTGATGGCATAATTGGTGAACTGTTTAAACACTGTTCTGCCCAGTTGTGCAGTTTTGCTTAAAGTTTTTTTTAATAAACTGTTTGATGATGGTATATTTCCGGATAACTGGACGGAGTCATAATAATACCTATCTTTAAAAAGGGGGACGCAAATAATCCTAACAATTATAGGGGTATCTGCCTTAGTAACATAAGCAGTAAAATATTTGGAATGATAATAAATAACAGATTGCAAGAGTGGGTTGAGGAAAACAATATTACTGGTGATCACCAAGCTGGTTTCAAAAAAGGGTATTCGACTGTTGACCATATGTTTTACTTAATGCTCTTGTTCAGAAGCAGTTTTCTCATAATCGAAAATTGTATGCTGCTTTTATAGATTTGAAAAAAGCATTCGATTCCATCAATAGAAATCTTCTTTGGCCAGTCATGATTAAAAATGGTATTAAGGGTAAACTTTATAGATGTATCAGAAGCATGTATGAGGTGTTAGGGCTCGAGTTCGTTGTGGGGATAAACTGACAGATTACATTAACTGTACAGCCGGGGTTAGGCAAGGTGATGCTTGCAGTCCTGTTCTATTTTCCCTCTTTATCAATGAGTTAGCAATTGAGGTGATCAACAATGGAAAACATGGGGCTCTGCTGACTTTGGATGCTTTTGAGTTGTTTATTCTTTTATTAGCTGATGATGTGGTTTTGATTGTTTCGAAAGGGTGGGATTGAGTGCAGAGAAAGGGGTCATTTTCTGATTGCA
>JADBJO010000765.1:396227-416227 GCA_016801955.1 Conus betulinus | reverse complement strand
AACCGGTTAAAAAGTAATATAATATTCTGGAATGTTCGAGAATTATGATGTAGTACGACCAATGAAGATGGCCAGAACGTTTTAGAAAAACCGAGTGTCACCAATTGCTATAACCAGTCGGGAGAGAGATGTTCACTCGATGTCGAGAGGAAGCGTTTTTGTAAGCTGTGTGTGTATCTTCTGTTTTTCTCGGCAGTATTGCGGTCAGTGCTCTTTTATAGTGTGTGCTGCCTAGTTGATGACACAGTCTTGCAGTATGTGAAGTTTGATGGTGGTTCGTGGTGGGACTTTCTAGTTCTGATGCATTGTTTTGGTATTTTGGTGTTTTGTTTATTCCGAAGTTTTTGTTTTTTTTCCTCTCCATTGGGTACGCCTTGAAACGGGTTTGTGTTTTGCTTTTCCTTTTGCTCCACCTTTTACACGTGCAGTTTGTGATGTAAAAATGTAACTCCAACCCAACGAATTCAGCCATTTTCTTCGGTATTCTTTTCTTTTTCTTTTGCCCCCCCCCCCCCCCCCCCCCTTCCATCCCCGTTTTTTTTTTTTTGTTTGTTGTTTTTTTTCACAATGGCTGCCTCACAGCGAGTGGAGCCTGTTTTTTTTTTTCAAGCATAAAGACCTACCTTTCGTTGATAAAACTATTACTTCAAGTGGAGGTAGTTTTTCTGATTTAGACGACGTTTGTCTGGCTGCTGAAAGAGTGTGTGGCAAGGAAAAAACAGTATATGGTGCGCAATGCATCAAAGTTCTCTGGAGGATCTACCCCTTGACTCGAGCTGCCAGGACTCAACTTTTGATTGAGAGGATTGTTGTAAATGGATGTACTGTGTCTCTTTTTGACAAGAATCCATTCATTTTGAGAGGGGGAGCGATGGTGTTGAAGTTCCCATCACAAAAACTGTTTATCTCAGATCTTCCAGTCTCAGTGTCCAATGACGATATAGACAGTGCTCTTGTTAGACTGGGATGTGTTCTCAGATCTTCTCTTCTAATGGAGAAGATTAGGGACAGGGACGGAAAGCTAACCCGTTTTGTTACAGGTCGATGCTTTGTGTTTATTAACCGCCCTTTAGTACCAGATTTGTAAAGGTGGGTAGTTTTACTGCTCGACTCTACCACAAGGAGCAGCCCATGGTGTCACAGAGTCCTGTGTGCTCTAAACTGCCTGCAGTCGGGACACCACCGACACTAGTGTCAGAATCTGGTGACTTGCAGGGACTGCCTGCAGAGTGGCCACAAGCGTGGTGTGATCTGGCCTGTGGCACTTTCCCTGACCCCCAGGTGAGTGGGACCTATCGCTGAAAAAAAAGAGGTATGTGCTCAGATGGAGCGTACAGAAGATGTCAGGCTCACGGGTGAGAAACCAGTAGTCAGGAGATGAGCAGGTAGGGGCAAATTTGTTTGAGGATGGATGGTGAAGATAGACACGTCTTTGAAGACTCTATGACAAATGTGGTTCCTGAAAAAACTCAACTGATGGAATTGACACTGGCAAAGATTAGTTCTCACCTTCGCCACGGAAAATTATCCGGCAATACAGTGTACTTGGGAAGGACCAGCGTTCACGCAGCACCGGTGGTAAGCGACAGAGGTCAGGTGACGAGGATTCACCTAGCCAGCGGCGCGACGGGGCGTAAGGGGCCAAAGGCTAAAATGCTCACCTGTTCGCGGCCCTCACCTGACCGCTCCGTGTCGAGTGGGCAGAGTAAAGGTGGGGGAGATGGAGATGGTGGGTGAATCTTCACCGAGTGTGCCGGTTTGACCTGACGGGAGACGACTTAACGCGCGTTACACGGACTTCACTTACTAGTTTGCGTTTGGATTTGATAACTGCTTGGATTACGGACTTTCCTTATGGTATGTAATTCCGGATTAACCGTTTTTTTTCATTAAATTCACGGGGTCTGCGCTCGTGTTGGAAAAGAAAATCAATATTTTTAAACACTTGAAAGAGAAAAAAGTATGATGTGTAATTGTTGGCAAGAAACACATATCACTGATGATGTTTATGGGCAATGGAAAAAAAAAAAATGGGGCAAAATGGCAAATGTGAATTATATAATTAAAGTTATACATCACATAGTTGTGGTCAAGTTGTTTTATTTCGGTACAATGTGGTTGATAATTCCAAAATAGTGTTCAATCAAGATGAATTTTGGCCATTGAAATAGACATTCAGCATAAAAAAATGTGGTCAGTGTGTGAATGTATATGCTCCAAATAATGACAATGAAAAGAATACTTTCTTTGATGAACTGGGAGGTGTTATCTCTAATTGTCAGTCAGAGCACTTGTTGATTGGGGGAGGGGGGGGGGGGGGGGATTTCAACTGCGTATTAGATAACGATTCAGATATCATCTCTCTGGAGAAAAACATGCAGTGGGGGCACAGTAAAGAAATTTAATGATTTAATAAAAAAGCCATGACCTGTATGGTACCTGGAGACTGTTTCATCCAGATGAAAAGGAATTTACATGGCATAAAACTTCTCCTTTTATGGCACGTTGATTGGATTATTTCATATCTAATGATGATTTGTTTGACAAAAAACAATAGACTGCAATATTCATTCTGTCCCTTTCACAGATCACAGAGGTTGCTCCATCAAACTGAAATTCTCAAGCTTTGAGAGGGGACTTGGGCTGTGGGAGTTCAATAACTCATTGTTGAATGACTTAAACTATGTCACACAGATGAATAGTTTGATAGATGATCATATATCACATATGGACAAAAACATCGATTTTCAAATGGAATGGAAAATCCTAAAAAACTGAAGATTAAGAGTTTTACAATAATTTATGGTAAAGGTAAGAGCATCGACAGAAGAAATAAGTTAGTAGAAATACAAGGTAAGTTAAAACGTTATAGATATTAATATTGCAAAAAAACCCTAACGATATTCATTATCAAAATCAGTGACAGCACTTAATGCAAGGATTAGAATTATTGGAAACTCATAAAGCATGTGTAGCACAGGTAAGATCTAGAATGAAATGGATTGAAGAGAGAGAGAAAAAAAACACAAAAATGTTTTTTAAAACTTGGAAAAAATCAAGAGCACATTCAAAGATAATAGAAGAACTTTGTGATGAAAATGGTAGATTAGTTAACACAGTCAGAAATAATGAAAATGCAGCAAGACTATTATTAGAAGTTGTACAGGAAAAACGTAAGAGCAGCAGGAACATGGAACAAATGGTAGATAACTTTATATCTGATGCTTCAGTGCCACAGCTTTCTTACTCTCAGAAGGATAGCTGTGAAGGCAATTTGACAGAGAGAGAATGAACTACTAACAGCTCTTAAAAGCCCTCAAAAAATGGTTTTCTTTGGCGGGGAGTGATGGGATGGGCTTACAACAGAATTTTTAAAAGTATTTTGGTGTCATATAAAAAGTTTGTTAACATCATCACTTAACTCTGCATTTGAAAAAAGGGACAATTTCTCCTTCTCAGAGAAAAAGCAGTCATCACATTAATTCACAAAGGCAAAGATCTGCCTAGAAAAAATGTTTTAAAAAACTGGAGACCAACTTCGTTAACGAATAGCAATTATAACCTTTTGTCTAAATGTTTGAGAAATCGTTTATGTCAAGTAATTAGAGATTTAGTAAGTGAAGATCAGGTTGGGTATATCGCCGAGCAGCTACGCTATTGAGACTAATTGATGATGTTATTGATTATTTAAATGTAGAAAATATTCCTGGCTTGCTTTTAAGTATTGATTATACACGAGATTTTGATAGTATATCTAAAGACTTTATGTTAACAGCTCTCAAAAAGTATGGGTTTGGGAAGAGAATTCATTAGATGGTTTCAAGTATTAATCACTGATACTCGTAGTTGTAGTTGTGTTTTGTATAGTGGCTGGACATCAGAGTACTTTTGTGGTTGAGACAGGAATCTGACAAGGATGTCCCTTTTTCTCCCTTTAGTTTTTGTGTGTTGGCTATAGAATTGCTAGCTATAAAGATGAAAAACTGTAGAAACATTAGAGGAATTGATTATAGGGGGTTAAAGAGATACGCTTGTAAAATGTAATCAAAAATTGTGCTTTATGCAGATGTTACCTTATTTTTGGCAGATCAGCATGACATGGTGCAAGCATTAGATATACTCAATGATTTTCTTTGTTTTTCGGGTTTGTTTATAAATAAACATAAATCAGCAACTATGTGGCTGGGCAGCAAAAAAAACATAGTACAGACAGCTTTTATGGCTTTACGTGAAAAAAAAAGATTCTCGGTATTTATTATGAGAATGATAAACCAGCATCTCTATTTGAGGACAATTGGTTGCAAAAGAACAGAAAACTATTCAGAGAATTATTTCATTCCTGGGGGAAAAAAAAGAGATCTTAGTGTAATGGGTAAAATACATATTATTAAAACATTTCTTATTTCACAAATGGTCTATGTTATGCAAACATTTGTTATTCCTGACAAGATCTTATCAGATATATAAATCGCATGCTTTTTAGATTTCTTTGGCGTAAAGAAAAAAACATTGTAATCGAAAGGCATTTGAAAAAGTTAAAAGAAGCGTAATGTGCAGTGAATATGAAAAAAGGAAGATTAAAAATGATAGATCTAAGACAAATGCAATCTGCTTTCTCCTGTTATGGGTTGTAAGAATTTGTAAGGCCACAAACAATGAAAGATGGACTTTAATTCCGAGAAAGATATTTCTACCCTTTGGTGAAAATGTCACGTGTTTTATGCAAATACTAAAAGCGCACTTTTCAAAGGTTAAGACAAGATACATTCACATTTTTTGGAAAAATTACTCTGAGAACATGGCTAGATCTTAATAAACATGAAGATGTCTCACCCTTTCCTCATTACTGTGGAAAAACCAACACATAAAATATCGAGGAAATGTCCTTTTCTTCCCTGACTGGATAAAGGGCAAAATACTAAATGTTAGTGACATGTGTGGTCCAAATGGGATGCTTTCATACCAGGATGTGGTTAACAAGATAGGAGCCTCCCCTGCAAGTATCTTAGAGTATAAGGTTGTGTCAGCGGCCACACATATGTTTATTTACTAGGGTTAGTGAACAAGATAGATATGATATAGATTTTTCAGAACCACCTCTGTTCTGTAACAAAAACCATATGTCTTGTAAGGATTTCCGTGCAACTTTGTGTTCCCTCAGTTACACAGAACCATGTGCAGCCCGTTTTTGGTCTAATAAATATGGACAGGAATTAAATGAAAATATAAGGAAGATACCCTACTTGTGCACAAAAGAAACCAGATTGAGAGTTTTACACTGGAAAATTCTACAAAATATATACCCGACTAATATAATGCTATGCAAAATGAAAGTCAGGAATAATCGAAATTGTTCTTATTGCAATGATGAAATTGATTACATTGAACATTTCTTTTTTCATTGTCATAAGGTTAGTTCGTTTTGGAAATTTGTCAGTCAATACATATTAGCTGTATACAACATAAAAATCGTGTATTCTGAAGGAACTGTGCTTTTTGGAATTCTTAGACAAGAAAATATTGACAGATATACGCTACTGAAAATAAACCATATTGTGATTACTGCAAAGATGTGTATAAGCATTTACAAAAAAAAACGGAATCTGGGCTGCCAATTTCAGTCATATTCGAAAACCAATTGCAACTGAGGAAAATATAAAAAAGATCTCATACATGTATTCACTCTTACACACGCACGCACGCATACACATGCACACGCACGCACGCACGCACGCGCGTGCGCGCGCGCGCGCACACACACACACACACACACACACACACACACACACACACACACACACACAGTTACAAATACATGCACGTATTTGTGCACTTAGCGTGCGCGCACATGCACTATAACACATACACTTACAGGTACTCTCACACATACACGCACACACACTTACAACGAAGTCTTGATGATGTTTCTTTCATAAAGAAAGTGACTCCAAGGTAAGTAGGCCTTTTCGTTGTCCACTCCTCCGTACTTTCTTCCACTATTTCGTTTTCGTATGTGTAAGACTGGTGCACATGGAGAATGTGGGAAAACGAGGGGGATCATGCACACACTCTTTTCACTAAAAGATTGGCTTCATCAGGGAAGAGACAACTGGTGAGATGACATGTAACAAACTAAATCCCTAAATTCATTTAAAAAAACGCCGTCTCTGTCTCTGTCCGTGTCTGTCTGCCGGTCCGTCTCTGTCTGCCTAACGCTCTCTCTCTCTCTCTCTCTCTCTCTCTCTCTCTCTCTCTCTCTCTCTCTCTCTCTCTCTCTCTTCTTTCTTGTCTCTCTCTTTCTGTGTGTGAGTGTGAGTGTGTGTGTGTTGTTGTTGTTGTTGTTGTTTTTTATTTTGGGGAGGGGGGGTGGGTGGATGTTGAGGGTGGGTGTGGGAGGCTGGATGGGTGTTGGGGTGGTGGGTGGGTGATGGTGGTAGTGGTGGTGTGACGTGAAGAGCACTCACGCGCATGGGTAGGGGGAAGGAGAGGAAGACGAGCAATCGGGACCAATGATATTCTTTTCAGGCGTGTGTATATACGGGCATTGGTTGATGAATAACTGAAAATAATTAAGTGCTTTGTCTCATCTATGTTGTTTCCTTTGTATAAGCAACACATTATCCGAGTGAGTGTGTGCCCAGTACACCACACATTAGAACATTAACAAACCCAGACACTTTGTATCAATTGCCGAAACACTAAAAAAACAGCAAAAATATGTCCATTTGTAAGATAACACAGACTATGCATGGTGTGTAAGAGAATGGTTGGAAAAAAAAAACTAGTTGTGGAATTTATTTTTTCCCGATTTGTTTTTTTTGGCAGATGAAGAGGACAATGTGAAGCACCAAAAAATAAAGACATGGATTTTGGCCTTAGGGGAAAAAAAGTTAAAAAAAAAAAAAAAAAAAAAAAAAAAAAAACCTACCACCTAAGGTGCCTCCATTGATCCGAGAACTGATGCCACAAAAAAAAAAAAGAAAGAAATGTTCAGAACAATAGGTGGGCAATTTCTGGAAGCTGCTGCCTTCTTCTTGAAGTTTGAAGAAATCTCCTGAATCATTATCTGATTTATGCATACGTTAGTTGTTAAAGTCACATCAAACTTAAAACGTACAAAGTGAAACCTAAGATATATCAATCTGAATCGGTCGATCTTAATTATGAGCGAAATCAAACTGTAACACTTTCAAAACAGCCACATTACTGAGATTCACTAATTTGAAAGAAATGTAAACTGTTTTCCATTACCTTGTTTGAAGTTCCGATGCTTTTAGTACCGGGTCCGATGGTCCACTTGACTCACTGCAAGCCGTACACGTCTTGGTAGAGACTAAGAAAGTTTTTGAAGGCACCAAACATCTACCTAATTTCACACCCCTGTCCATTCTTCAAGTCCGCTATAGTGGCAACGCAAAGCATGTTTGTTTGTTTTTTTTTACCTTGTTTTCCAAAAAACTGCCCAGCCTTTTCTTTTGACCTGTGTCTCATTGGGTAATTATGCTGCCCACAATAGGGTGGGAATTGCCTGCTGTCGCTTCCATTGTTCTCTTTCAAAGAACGTGTGGAAAGAGGCATTCTCTTCTCCGAGCAGGAAGCGCCTCGTGGGAAATAATCGCTGAATGAATGGTCTTATACCTTTCAGAGATCAATTGTTCCTTCCAGGACTGAGGGAAAAAAACACCCCACACCCGATCATGAAACACATTCCAACACCATGAGTTCTGTATATTCCATTTTACACCCATGCATTTTAGCCGCCATTTTTTAGACCAATTTTACAACACCATCAGGCCGACCGTTAACTCACCACTGAACAAGACGCATTTTCGAGGATCATTCACAGTCAATGCGGCCTTGCCAGGCACCACTTTTCTGCTCATGTCCCTGTTTACAGCCTTTTCTTTTTCACAGCTCTTATTTTGAAATCCCTCAAATGAAATTTACTCTGTAGTGTACTCCACGAACAATTCAAAGCAGAGTTCAATTCACCAGGGATGTCACTGTAAGTCTTTCTGCGATCCACAACAAGAAGCCTAGAAACTGTTTCAGCAGCAGTCACTGGTTTCAGATCTTGGATCACTACCTCAGTTTGATGCTGCTGACTGTCCATAAATCTAGTTTGGTGACTTCAAAAGTTGGGAAATGGCACTGCCAAATATTTTGAAGCACTTGTCCTATATTTCTGTTAAGGCGCAATTCCATAGACTTGGTTTGTTTGTTTTTTCAGTTTCGAAAGTCTTACGAATTTCGCTTGCAAAAGTTACCAGTAATAAGTAGCTGATCTTGTTTTGTGTTGCTTTTTTAGCAAAATGAAAGGAAGTTTTCACTGATGGAATTGATCGGTTTCTTTCTGCTTCTGTTTAAAACAGATGAAAAAGTGAAATGTGGAATAAAGAAAGGGAAAGGAACACCGATGCTAGGTGGACAAAATAATAAAGTTCACAAGGTAACAGAAAGCCTGCCACCACCTGGTGAAAGAACTTGATCTAAATGGACAGATGTTGACAAAAACTACATGCGTCTGAAACACAGGATCACTTTGCCTAGTAGTTCCACATGGTGGAAAGGGGCTCTTCCCCACCCACTCTTGAGGGAAAGACGCCTTCGAAGAGAAACGTTTCGGTCCTTGAAGCGAATCAACAAAAACAAAACAAAACAAAAAAAACGAAAAAAGAAAGAAAAACCATCGCACGAAATTGGCGCTTCATCCACCCGATTTCTGCTTCTGGATTTACAAAATCACTTTAACGTTAACTAACACACACACACACACACACACACACACACACACATACACACACGTGAATTTCGCCCGTGTAAAATCCCCTTGATTTGCGGCTAAGGAATTGCAGGTTCAAAACTAACTAACCTGTTTTTTGTTTTTGTTTTTTTTATCATCGACGAAATCACTGCCTCGCTTTCCCTTCGTCCGAAACAACAACAAAAAATGCCTGAAAAAATTGAATGTGATTCAATCAAAAAGAAAGTCCATTAAAATCAGCAACCAACAGTGCCGAGGAAGAGCTCTGCTTCAAACCTTTCTTAAATAGGGCCTCATTGGTTCCAGTCATAAAGTTAGTTTTCCAATTGTCTGTTCCACGGATGTGTCTGGTATGTTCAATAAAACGATACATTTCTGGGACTGTAATGCTTGATTATTCCCAAATGTCATTCATTTACTCGTTCGTTCGTTAGTCAGTTCGTTCATTCATTCTTTTTTTTCCTTACATCCTTTCTTCTCTGTTACTTTTTTTTCTTTCTTTCATTCATTTTTTTTTTTTTTTAGTCTTTGTTGTTTATTTCTGTCCTTCTTTGTTTCTTTTCTTTTCCTTTCTTTCTCACTTCACTCATTCCCTCCCATTCCCAAATTATATCATAGTTACTTCCCTTTTCCAGTGGTTTATACCAAACGGTGGGAACAAGAAACTGACGATAGTATCAAAAACGCACAGAGTGACTGCGAGTCAGTGTACGTCTCCATGATGAGAATGACAACTTAGCACGTGACAGTTATTGCAGTATTGGTGAGGTGGAAGCAGCAGCAACAGAGGTTTCAAGGGCACAGGAAATGTTTGTATATATGGGGTGAATGTTCAATGCATGCTGAAGCCCAGTCGATCCCACAGAGAGAGAGAGAGAGAGAGAGAGGGGGGGGGGGGGGGGGGAAAGACCCAAAATAGGGGTGGTGAGAAAAAAGTGGGTGGGTGGAAAAAGAGGAGGAGGAATGAGAAATTGAGGGAGGACATGACTGGAGGGAGAGGGAAGAGGAAGGAAGGAACAGAAACAGACAGAAAGGTAAGGGCAGGGCAAGGGTGAGCGGCAGAAGAATGAGAAAAACATAAATACAGGACGACAGACACTCAGCGTGAGATTTTTTTTTCCTTTTTTCTTTTTTTTTTTTTTTTCTTTTTTTTTTTTTTTTTTTTCGCTGTCCCATCTTCTGTGCCACCCCAGTGGCAGTGCACCCACGCCGCTCATTCCGACACCCCGTCCACAGCCACAGCCCGGTCATATCCCGCCGCAGCCCCGGCACCGGCAGCCCACAGGGAGCAGTCATCAAGAGGCAACCCACTGGAGGAGACATTGCACTGCTGCCGACACACACGTCGGTGGTGTTCCGTGGCGCCTGTTCAGATCAAACATACGCAGGACACCGCCTTCTAAGCGCCCTACTGACGACAATAATTGCTTAGTCGCTGAGCCAGCGTGAGTGAGCTCTCCTTCGGAGGGAAGCACACACGTCGTCCAACGACAGCCCCAATGGATCCGCCGATACCGATGACCCCGACGGAATCAAACCAAGGCCATAAACATGGAGAGGACATCGAAACTGAGGTCAACATGAGAGAGCAGGGTATGGAGAGCCACAGAATGTGAGACTTTTCTTTTTCAATGCTGATCGATGAGAATAAGGATGATGAAGATGACGCTAGGGATTTCCATTCTGATCTGAGACAGGGCTGTACTCTACGCTTCCTTTCATATATAACCCGGCGTCAACCAGGCCGAGAGATATACAGACACTTGCAGTGTTGGTCAGGAAATTTGACCAACACTCTCAGAGACGCATCCATTAAGTGGATGAAACTGGACTGTGTGGTCCCAGTCTTCCCAACTGAGCCCGTAGCAAACTCAACTCTGGGTAGGGGCCGGCCGTGGCAGAAATATCCCACATAGCTCTGATGGAAATCGAACCCACGATCTCCCAGCCGGGAGTCCGCGACGCTAACCACTTCGCCATGGCGGCTGGTAGCGTGAGATCTTTAGTTTATACGAAAGTTGATAGAAAACCCTAATGCGTCCTAAACCGATAATACCTTTGAGACAGAAAGATAGGAAGAGAACTGAGGGAAAGAATGAAAGAGAGGCTTGGAACATGAAGAGAGAGACAGAGACAGAGAGAGTCAAGGTCAGAAGGGGCCATCTCACAGGGGACAATTCACCTACGCGTCGTGAACCAGAAAAGGAAGAAGAGGAGGATGAATCAGCCAGGAAACTGGAGGCGCGTTCCGACGCTGGCTACAACATCGTAACACGATGGACTGACAAGACCCCACACGCTACTTCTTCGCATCCCCAAAGCCTGTAGCATACAGAATCAATAGTTCTTCCGTCCGGTAGTTCAGGGAGAAGGACGAGGTGAGGGTTGCAGAAGGGAGGTGTGGAGGGGGGAGGGGGGTGGAGGAAAGGGAGAGGCGAGGGCACATCGACTTGCTAGAACTGACACTGAGGGATTCTGACCATGATCATGAAAGAAGTGTTGAGTGAACTTACCGTGGTGCGAAGAGGGGAGTGTGTTTTAAATGACACAATGCATTTAGTGGATTAGTTGGAGTCTCCTTTTGCTACCGTTTCCAGGGTAGTTGTTTCACCGGATATTAACACCTGGGTGTGATTCAAGCCCAGTAAATGAACTATGAAGCGATGTTCATAGCATTTTCAATCTCAGTACTGCTACTGGTTCAACTTTATAGCACAGTCGCAGTTTCAACATCATGGCCATACAGTGAGACTCTTAGGACATGCCCATCTTTGCTTAAGCGTTATCCTCATTGAAATTTAGAGAGTTGAGATCTCTGCAAAGGTCAAACGAATGCTGGATTCACTATTAAGTGATTTCTTGAGTGAAAAAAAAATTCTTCCATCAGAATAAGTAGTGGGTGTGGACGGAACAACTTCCTTCCCCTGTATCTTTTAATTGATATGGTAAACATAAGATGTCAAGATAAATATCAAGAGCTATTCTGAATATCATATGAAGACATATGTTATCTCATATTTAATTTTTCTGTTCGTAGCTTCACATTGCCCAATAATAAATGGACAAATTGTAAGAATGTTGCCGTTCGGGTTCTTGTCCTGCCGTTTAATTCGGATACCTAACACGGATCTTTACTGAAATTTGATGAGTTTGTCCACTGTCGGCATTAACTCTTCCCACAAGCTGGGTTTAAAATATGTTCGGTGTTTTCTTGTTATCTTTCTGATAAGCACTTAAACAAATAAACGAAGGATGCGGGTTAGAGTTGAATTTGTAAGCAGAGCAGAAAGGGAAAAAAATTGAAGACGAAGAAAAACTAGCAAAAGTAGTCATTGTCATCGTCGTCATTGTAGTAGTCGCAGCAGTACAACCCCCCCCCCCCCTCCCATTCTGTCTCTGTCTGTCTCTCTCTCTCTCTCTCTCTCTCTCTCTCTCTCTCTCTCTCTCTCTCTCACACACACACACACACACACACACACACACACACACTCTCTCTCTCTCTCTCTCTCTCTCTCTCTCTCACACACACACACACACACACACACACACACACACACACACACACACACACACACACACACACACTTGGCCTTGTGCGCTGAAACGAACACATTCTTACTCATGCTAGACCCTGCTTGCTTTTATTGAGCTTAACACTATTCATGAATCCATAGTTGTGTTTCTTTACAATTTACTGTGCATTCAAGGTAAGAGGAAACTAACTTTGAGCACAAACAAAGCCGGACAGATATATACTTGTAAACATTCACAAGTATTAACCCCGTATACACCAGTGCATAAAAACAGACATAAGTAAACTTCCCAGAGTTTCGTTTAAATGTGTTCGATGGGGAACTGATCTGAAAAATGTCGGAAGAAGACCGAAGAAAAGACCAAAAATAGTAACAGTAGTGGCACTTAAAGAAGAGGCGAAGCAAATCAGTGAGTGGTATTGTGACAGGAGTTGGGAGTGGGTCGGTGTGTTCTCTAGGGGAAGGACTTGGAATATTTTCTCTGACAGAGTTATGTTAAAATTTCACCTCCACCCTCTCTCTTACTTGTGATAGAAGGGGCAACTTTCCAGTACTAGTCATCGAAAGAAATTGTTTTGTTCTCGGAACTGTTGAAATACTCAATAGTGACTCAGGGAGAAGTTTGCTTAGGCTTGTACTCTTAAAAGTACTGGTAGCTCTGAGAAACAGAATTAGTGGGAAGTTCAAACATTCAATGCTGATTAAACAACAAAGAACTGACACAAGGTAAGTACACTTTCACACATCAACTTTACACGATTACACAAGGGTGACACATTTAAAGCTATTTCACAATAGAAAAATCAGATCGTTCAAGCCAAGTTTTAGTTATCACTGTTTCATTAAAGTGAGGAAAATTTCCGGATGGATTGAGTTGGGGTCCACTTGGAACACCAGAATTTATCTGATGTCGGAGAGGATAGTTGATCTCTCTCTCTGGTGATTGGCGACTGATCCACTTGTGTGGAGACCTGCTGCTGAACGGCTGGGCTTAGGTGTTTCTTCACTACCCATCTTGCCCAGGGTAGATAAGATCCCAGTTCTATAACAAATAGAACCTAATATGTAGTTTAGTAGCTGAGAGTTTGGCTTGTTGAAGTCATACACTGTCCTCTGGCTTTCAGAGAATGTGTGAGATCTCAGCCAACAAAGGATTAGAGTAGCATAAATAACTCTGGCATAATTATCAGTCTCCTGTTTCATTCTGTGGTTGAGTGAAACACGGGGTAGGAGACAGGCGTGTAATGCTTAACAGTTTTAGTTAAATAACTCTTCCATGTTTCTTATGAATTAAATTACAGTTAGTTGGAATACACTTAGCCCTAGTACACATGTGGTGAAAACTTTAAAGTCACACACTACAAAACATTCCAACAATCACAAGCATTCATAAATCAACTTAACAGTTTTCACCTAACATTGGCATACTGTGTTTCCAATCAGAATTTATCATTCAGTTAACATGCTGGCAAAAGTCAGACAGTACACAAAGAATTGTGGTCAGATTATTAACAAAGAATCTTAACCAAGCATGTTAATAGCTTTTACATGGTGGTGGTGGCAAACGAACTATTACAACAGAATACTCCTTCACATCTTGGTAGATGTCACCAAGTATTGGCACAAAGTTACTCTGTTAAACCACATGGCATACATACAATCAATGCATAGATTTAAAATGTAGAAACATGATTTCAACCTACATTTCTGGGAAGTCAGTGAAACTTTAGACTGGGATTTAGATCAAGTGAGATAACCATGCACTCTGTCTGGTTTACCCCTGGTGTCTTAGTGGCTACATTGTATAGTTCTACAGCTGGTGTCAGGAATCAGTGATTGGGAGGGACTCGGTGTCCCTTTTCATCGGCCCACTATCTATTCCAGTTCCTGTTCCATCTTTTTAACAGTCAGTCGAAAGAATGCATGCTAATTGACGAAGAGCTGTTCAACGCAATAGCATCACCTAAAGGCCGAGCTCACGACTGTCCCTGTTCGGGTGGTGAATATGGGGGTGGGGTGTGTGTTGGGGTGAGGAGAGGAGAGAGGGCCCAGTGTCTTGTAACTTATTCAAGTGGAACCTTTTCTTTTCCATTGTAGCACTCTCCGCTAAGGGAGGGGGGAGGAGAGACAGGGGGAGGGGGGAGACGGGCGACATTGTTACAAAGTGACGTAAACTTCCCCACGCTGTCTTAGGGGGAGAGGGGAGGAGAGGGAGGGAAGGGGGGAGAGATGGGCGACAGACGTTGAAATGACTTCACCTTTCTCTGTCGGTGTTGTCATAGCTGGGCTGTCGGCTTGGTTCAAAGGGAGTTTCCCACGGATGGCCGGGAGAGTGAGGGAGTGAGGGGGTTGAATTGGGAAGGAAGGGGTGCCGGGGGGGGGGGGGGGGGGGGATTTAAGAGAGGAGAATTGGCAAAGATTTGAAATCTATACTGCCATTTGTAGGATAGAAGGGAAAGAGAGAAAAGTTGGGGGGGGGGGGGGGGGGGCTTGTGGTTTTGTACTATTTGTACAAGAGGATTGGTGAGAGAGGGCAGGTTGACAATTTTGACTTGACACAGGTAGTATTATATCAAAATGATCTTAAACACGAGAAAAGATATGCTCTGACCACAGCTTATATGATCTAACATAAATGCTTCCATCGACTGTTCGTTTCCTGCCTGGATGCGATGCGTTATCGAGAACGACGAACAAATACTGCGTGCATAGGTCGGCATGACAGCGAGGCGAGGCGAGCAGATCCGTATCTGGTATCGGTTCCTTTTAATCAGTCGACATTTCTCCCTGTGTTGAGGAATAAGCAATTTCGACGGAATGGACCTAATTTATCGTAGATGTGTCTTACATGGGTAGCCATTCCAAAACGGAGTGAGTTTCGTTGTGAAACCTTGTCTAGCAGAGCATTATCGCCGAATTAATGATGGAACTCTTTTTCTGCCGAACGACTTTTCCCCGTTCAGGTAATTACGTAAGATAAGGATAAAACTGTTTTTGCAAACATGACGTGAACAACGACGGACAACAAATTTTCTGGCTGTAGTGTAGAGTAAAATTCAGATTTTCTGATTAGTTATGATTTTCTGAATGTTACTGAATGTCACTGATTGAATATTATTAGTCTTGCCTGAAGAACACTCAATGGGTCAAAACGCTTAGTGTCTGTTTTGTCATTTGTTTGTTCCTTTGGCGTTTCAGTTACTCCACTTTGTATTCATGATTTATGTGGGTAAGTCGTTTTCCCACTTGACCACCCTCAAGAATGTTTTTTGAAAGGCGTTTTACATTCAGCAGCTTTTGTTGTGTCGTGTTTTGTTTTCTTTTTGTTGGTTTGCATCCAGAGGAAAATCTCCCTGAAGAAAGCATCTTCACGTGCTCCAGCAGTGGCTTAGTATAAAGGGCCTCACTGCATGCAGAACTGCCGATAAGTGAAATGACTGTCATTCAGCAAAAGCGCTCATTGTTTTAGAAAGCATTTTGGCCCCAGACACAATTAGACAGGCAATGCCAGAACTGAAACGTTATAGTCTTGTTGGTGACCCAACTCACTGGCACAACTCAAATGCCGGTAGTCATCACCATGGACGTTAGCATCATAACCCATCCATTTCATCATCATCATCGTCAGCATCATTATCGTCGTCGTCGTCGCAGTCGTCGTCGTCGTCGTAATCGTGATGATTGTCAAGGCAGTGAAAACCTCTCACAAAAGACCTTACGCGCTTAGAGGCAAGGAGTGTCATACCTAGTGGAGAAATAGGTAATAGACCCATTACCTACCGCACACGGTCGAACTGTGTCAAGGAGGAGGACGAAGCGGTCAGGTGACAGATGGCACCTAAGGTAGTAAGGACCCTCCCGGGTTCGAACCTTCCCGATAGCGAAAGTGGGGAGGGATGTACCACAAGGACCTCGGAGCTTCGAGTAGGCGCGCTAAATACTCTGTCAGCTGAGGTCGCTTTGTAAACAGTCTTTGAAGAGCAGGAGTCTTGGGCTCATTCAGATGGTATTGCCGTGGGGTACTGTGTTGACGCTTTGTTGGGCTGGTTGAATGCGCGTGATCGTTGTTGTCGCGGCTCTTTTCCAGGATAATTACTGCGTTAAGTGACCCCTGAAGTGGGCGGGAAATTTCGATGTCCATCTGGTGCCAAGTGGTTGTTTGCTAATCAGTTAGGAAGGGATGTGTGTAAATGCTGATGTGTAGAAGAACGTAGTGAAAGGGGAATGGAATTCAGGGTACTTGTGAATAAGGTAGTGGAGAAGCAGCATGGACAAAGGCATGGCCGTAAGGGAAATCCTTTTGTGTCGATCCCTATATAAACTGAGATAGAACAACGCGATGGGAGAGGAGAATAACACCACGAGAGAGAGAAGGACAAGACAAGACAAGACAAGAAAAAATTCTTTATTTTACGAGGATAATAGATAAGCACTGATGTGCTTTTTTACATCCAGTCCTCGCCCTGAGTAGAACAGAGGAGAGAGAGGAGAGGAGAATGAGCAGGACAGAGTAGGGTCAAGAGAAACCTGGTCTAGGAGACAGAAGAGACAGCAAGGTCCTAGGGTAAAAGACAAGCTGGAAGTGAAAAAGACTGAGTTTGAAGCCCAGAGGTGGGTGAAGAAAGACAAACTGAGTTTGAACCCAGAGGTGGGTGAAGGAGACGAAGAAGAAGAGTTCTACGTCGAGAGATCCCAGAGACGACCATGAAGACCCAGTCCCGAAACCTGGAGCCAGTCAACCAGGGCGCCACCCATCATCCAGTGCTGAAGAAAACTGAAGAGACTTTTTCAGAACTGTGGTGTGGTGTGTGTGAAAAACTGGCCAGGTAAGAAGCCATTTTATTATAATCCGAGATTAGGAAGTATTGATCTTTTATGTTTGAATATTCCATTTTATGTAATTGGATTCTTCATGTTTGATTATAAGTAGCATAGAAATTGTGTTTCTTGTTCTCAGTCGTGTTAGGAGAGAACCGAATGCGTGACACCCCATTCCCAGAGAGAGGTGAATGTTTGGTGGGTGCATGAGTGTGAATATGCGTGTATGAGTGCAAAGCTAACCTTGGTGTGTTAAGCCTGACTAATAATACATTAACTTAGTGCACATAAGCAACACCATCACCATTTCCCCATCCTGGACAATGATCATCATCATCATAACCATCATCATCGTCGTCCTCCTCGTCGTTGTCATCATTATCTGCCCCAGCCTTCTCCTGATTATATCATCTCCATCATCATTACTATCACCTTCAGTATTGTCATAATCAACATTTTCCCTATCATTACCACCGCCTTCATCATCAACATCATCAGCATGATCATCAACAAGAACATCATGGTGATTACCTATCTCATACCGTGCACCGCCCTAATGCTGTTTGATGCCTGGCACTGCTGCCCTAATTCGATGAAGCGGGAGGGATATTGATGAACTGATTGGTTACAAAAATAGAAACTTTGGTATATCATCTCGAGCACAACACTCACTCATACACACACACACACACACGCGCGCGCGCGCGCGCGCGTGCGCGTGCGCACACACATATGCTTACATGCACACATGAACGCGCGTCAAGTCAAGTCAAGTCAAGTCAACTTTATTATCTCAATTTGAGAAATTAATTTGTGGTCGCACACATTCACAGCAAATAAACAATAATTTTGAGAAGAAAAATACATTACCCATTTTCTCACATATGACATACATTCATATAAAGGAATTCGGATTTCAGTTAAACATCTCCTCGGTTCATAAAATCAATGGACAGGGGAATAAAACTTTGTTTAAATCTGACACTTCTGCATTTAACCGATCGATATCTTCGTCCTGACTGAAGAAGGTCATACTGATTTGCAAGAACGTGGGTCTGGTCACACGCAATCTTCTTCGCTTTACAAAACAACACGGCACCTGTACAGCTCACTCAGACTTTTTTGTCTCTCACCAACGATTTTTCCTCCCACGTTCACCACTTTCTCAAGCACATTTCTACTCTTCACAGTCAACCCACCATACCAAAACACACAAAAATGAGAAAGTTAAAACAGATTCCAAGAAGCATGAATAAAATGTCCGAAGAATGTCAGTATTCACATGAAATGATCGCAGCTTGCGAAGACAATATAATCTGGTTTGACATTTTTTGTGGACATACTTAACATGGGATTTAAAATTCAGCTTATTATCTATAAAAGTTCCTAAATATTTGTATGATTCAACACGTTCTACTTCAGCACCTTTGATAAAAAGCGGTGGTGGTACAGCTTTTGGAATCTTTCTAAAATCAGTCAACATTTCTTTCGTTTTTGTTACATTCAGATGAAGATAGTTATGATCGCACCAGTCAACAAATCTTTGAACCTCCTTGAAGTAAACAGAATCAGAGTTGGAAAGATCCACAAGTGCTGAGTCATCTGAATATTTAATGTACAAAGTTGAATCACTTCCTGAACAATCATTTGTGTACAGAGTAAAAACCACTGGTGAAAAAAAACAGTACCCTGGGGCGCGCCAGTTGAAATGACTCTGGAAGACGAAACAACACTTTGATATCGAACAGACTGTGTCCTCTGTGTTAGAAAATCAATTATCCAAAGAATGAGCTTGTTACACACATTTATGTTAATGAGTTTCTTTGCCATCAGATGTAGATGTATGGTGTTGAATGCTGATGAGAAATCAATAAAGAGAATGCGTACAAAGGAGGCAGGTTTTTCGAGGTGTGAAAAAAGCATGATGGAGAAGTGTGAGTGTGGCATCATCTGTTGATCTGTTCTGTTGGTATGCGAACTGAAACGGGTCATGGTACTGTGTAGTATCTTTTAAAACAGACAGAGGACAATTCTTTCAAGACATTTCATTGCAACAGATGTGAGGGCAACTGGTCGGTAATCATTTAAACAGCTTGGGTTGCGTTTTTTTGGGAACAGGACATACAGTGGCATTTTTCCATAAAACAGGAATTATACATTCTCTAAGTGACCAGGTAAACAAACGACTGTAAACATAGGAGAGCTGAGACGCACACACCTTCAACAATTTTCCACAGATATTATCAGGGCCCATTGCCTGTTTGAAAAAAGACTGAACATCATTTTCCTCAATCACAACAGAATCACTTCCATCAACATCGTTTTAAACATTGCTTTGGAGTTCTTCCACACACACACACACACACACACACACACACACACATACACACACGTGCGCGCGCGCGCACGCACGCACGCACGCGCACAAGCACACACACAAACGTGCGCACGGAGAGAGAGAGAGAGAGAGAGAGAGAGAGAGAGAGAGAACTCAGAAAACTTTTTATTCAATCAAGGATTGAGACTTGAGAGAGAGACAGACAGACAGACAGACACACTGACAAGCAGACAGACAGACAGAGACAGGCAGACAGACAAACAGACAAGGAGATATTCACAGAGGAAGCTCACAGGAACAAGTCTTCCCACGCGTGCCATCTCCCAGCCAGGCCATTAGAATGTGCCAGGGGAATGGTGTAAGACATGTATTTGACTGGCATTTCGTTCTAAGGCGACGAAAATGACCCAGTTTGTTTGTCGTCACGTCACATGATAGCGCTAGCATGCTAGTTCCAGGATCAGTCTCAGAGAGAGAGAAAGAGAGAGAGAGAGAATACGAATACAAATACAATTACGAATACGAATGCGAAGTGTTTTATTCAGAT
>JADBJO010000765.1:380000-392500 GCA_016801955.1 Conus betulinus | reverse complement strand
TGGGTGAGAGAGATTGGTATACGAGAGGAGAGAGAGAGAGAAGAGAGAGAGCGAGGAGGAGAGAAGACGAGCTGAGAGGAGATGTGAGAGGGAGAGCGATTGAGAGAAATGAGTCAAGGAGGAGAAGAGGAGAGGGAGGGAGAGAGGGAGAGAGAGGGGAGGAGGAGAGAGAGTTGAGCGAGACGAGAGAGATGATGATCAAGAGGATTGATAGCAAGAGAAGGTGGCGAGCGAAGCGGACGGCAGGGAGCGGCGGCGAGTGCAGGAGAGGCACAACCACCACAGATGACACACAGACACACGTTCTCACACACACCCCAGACAGTAGATGAAACGGAGGAGAGGGCGATGAGGATGAGAGGGTGAGAGGACAGACAGGAGAGTTAGGAGGACGGGGAGAGATGTGAAACACGACTGGGGTGCACACTTTAGTGGACACAAGATGAAACTAGACCCAACACACACACTAAGGTATCACTCAGATGAGGAGAGATGAGGAGAGGAGAGAGGACGAGAGAGGAGAGAGATGATACGAAGGAGAGGGGGGGGGGGGGAGCCATAGAGGGAGAGTAGTTACATACGCTATTTCCATTAAAGGCATTGCCACGGTGCGGCGTGCACAAACAACAACACAACACCACACAAACATTTCACACAAAACACACATCAAACACACACAAAATAGGCCATTGCCCCCTCATGAAGGGGTGCAGCTGAAAAGCATTCCAAGCTATAATATTTCCAACTGTTCAAAATTAATACATCAAAATAACAAAACAGATCGTAACTTACGCACTTCGCACACAACACACACACACACACACACACACACACACACACACACACCACCACACAGAGACAGAGAGACGAGAGACGAGAGAGGAGATAGAGAGAGAGAGAGAGAAGAGAGAGAGAGAGAAGAGAGAGACAGAGACAGAGACAGAAGAGACCAGAGAGAGAGACAGACAGACGGACAAACAGAGGCAGACACAAACAGAGGACAGAGGCAGAAAGACAGAGACAAAGAGACAGACACAGAGAGAGTGATACCGAGAGCGTTTTACGAATATGAAGAAAACGTGTTCGACGAGACGAGCGTGGGCGTTATTTCTTTCATCCGACACCTCTCCCTTACCACCCACCCCTTCTCCCCTGACCCTCTTCCTCCACGTTCCTTTCTCGTTCCTTGTTTCTTTTACTTTTGCCCCCTTCCTCTTCTGTTCTGTTCATCAGGGAAGAAAGACAGACAGACACCACCCAGGTATCTTGCAGAAGAACGAGACACAAGAAGTGATTACTGAAGAATACGCATCATGAAACAACGATAAAAAGTATTGCTGGCTAATTAAAACAGCCCACGCCTTGACCTACATTTTATGAAAATGATACTTTGAAAAAAAAATCCTCGTCTTTTTCCGCGCGCGTATTGTTTTTTTTTTTTTTTTTTTCTTCTTCTTCCAAGTGACTTCTTCTTTTAAAATGACTTCTTCTTCTTCTTCTTCTTCTTCTTCTTCTTCTTCTTGCTCTTTGTTGTTCTTCCTGTTATTGTTCTTTTTACGAGCGCGTCAGCGATTGTATGTATGGAAATACTATCCATTAGTCTTCTTCTGCCTTTGCGCAATTCCTTCTTAGAAAATGTGTGTGTGTGTGTGTGTGTGTGTGTGTGTGTGTGTGTGTGTGTGTGTGTGTGTGTGTACTTTGTATGATACATCTTGTGTAAAAGTGGTCAGTTTTTTTATCTTAATATAAAACATAAATGTCAGAAAATTCTTTTTTTTCTGGTGATGTTAAAAACCACGAGTATAGCTTTCTTCACAATATGGACTTCTGAAGTTTATTGGGAAGTGTCATCTATTTTGAAAAAAAAAAACAACAAAATGATACATTAGTTGATTGTCTACTCAGAACGTTGTCAGCAGACATCAGAACTTGTGTTAACAGAAAGACTCTGAAGGAGAGCTTGACATGATAGCATAAGTCTTCAGAGAGCTTTGGTCTGGAATTCCTTTCACTCCAAGGGGGCCGGACGGAATTCTGGTCATGACACCTAGAGATGCTCCTCTGCTGTCAGAAAAGTGTTTGTGTTGCCGGGCTTCGAAAGTGCATCTCCTGAATGGCGGGCATCTCAAAGCGCACTTGTTTTGACAGATGCCTTCCCCTCATAGCTATGTTCTAAGCTGGGAAATTTAAGCGTTATAAAGATCATTTTTTGCTTCCCCTTGAAATCATTCAGCTGGAAGTCTTGTCAGCACCCTCTGCCATTGCTTTTAGAGTTCTGATCTTCTTCTTATCAGAAATGGCGAGCTGCTTCATGAGATCAAAGACTGATTAGGCCACAACCCTCTTACGTCAACTTCTATGATGAGGAGTTTGCTGGAAGCCTTATTCCCTCAGTCTGCTTGCTAGACAGACCTACTTTTCAGTCTGGTAAACGTGAGCTTGCCCCGTTCTGCTTTTATGTGCCGCAGTGAATTCAATCAGAATAGTTTCTTACGTAGAATCTGACTGAAGCACTATGTCAGGCCTTTTGCCACCCTTTCTGATGATATCTGGATGTTTTTTCCCCTTTCTGGAAGGTCTGCTGTGTGCACTGTCAGTTATCATCTCCATCCAGTGAACCCTGATTCCATGCTCTTGATCTCACTGCTGTTTCCGACCATGATTTGCAGCCTCCTGCCGCGTAGAACATCGTTGCTGAGATTTCTGATGACACAGTGTTTTGTTTTTCTCTGTCAGCGCTATTTTCATGTGTACTTTTCTCGAAAACTTCGTTTTCTTTCCATGTGTACCTTCTGTTGGTTAGCGCTGCTTTACATGAACTCAGGTCGTGTTCCACTGTGTTTTGCCGTGATAGAGCGGACACATAAGGCTATCTTATTTCCCCCATTTCACGAGGTTTGAGTTTGACGGCAGGAAGTCCTATACAGACCTGAGGATGAAGCTGATCTTCATAAGAGAGAGCCATGTATAATATTTCACTTCAGCTGTGATTTCTTTGGAGTGTGGAGTTTTTTTTTTCCACGCAGTCCATTGCTCCTGTTGGCCTTAGTGGGATGTCACGTGGATTCTGCTGGCATGCCTTCGCTCAACTCCTGTTGTGCCGTGTCTCTCCTCTCTTTCCCTTTTTTTTCTTGAAGTGCCACTTCATTTCCCGTTGATCCCAACCCCTGTCTGTTGGATTTTATGTGGTGTGCTTCTTTTTTTTCCCTGACCTTGGTGTTTTCTTTTGCCACGTCCGCCGCCCCTTGAACTATTCGTTCTTCTGCCTGCACGCAGCTGGTCAGCTTGATCTCACGATCTTGTCTCCCAAGTCCTCAAGCATGGTTAGTGTTATCATGCAGACAGAAACAAAGAACGAAATATAAGTGGCGCTGGACTATGGTGACCAATTCTCCGGAAGAGTAGAAAAAAAAAATCTGTTGCGTGGATGAGGTTTACACAGTACAGCAGATTACAGCACTACACCATGTGGTGTCATAAACTTTCAATATCATACAAATCTTCGGGCTGCAAGAACGTATGAAAATGACGCAATGGACATTGGATTTGAACTGGTCCAGAGGGACAGAGCATCAAAGGGTTCAACACCTGGGCTGTGCAGTGACCCCGAACACAATGAGGTCAAGCACCACTGGCACAGTGTGTAACACAGCATGCAGGAAGCTTAGAGCCATTCGTCGCAGTGTTTACCGATACTTTGAATAGGAGCACGCCTTGCACCCCTGTCTTATAGAGGTAACTAGATCTCTGCATTTCTCGCATTAAGGTAACATTACTGTTATGCTTGCTTGATACTAGCAACCTGTAATATTATAATCATCATTATTATGAATACTTACATAGCCCCTAGCCTCAGGTAGAGACCAAGCTCTTAGCACTTTACAGTCCACTCTCGTTACACAACGGGCTGCCTACCTGGGTAGTGCCGACTGAAGAGCTGCCAGCTGGCGCTTCATTCAGTCGTTTCCCGTGTCGTTCCGTCAATATCGTTCACTCAAGTTCCTTACTTCCTTCATTCTTTCCATTCTCACGCAGGGTGCATGCTATGTGTAACGTGTCATCCATACCAAGGGCCAAACTAGCCTTCTCTTCCGAAGTTGGTGATGGGATTTTACGTGTGTGCAAGATATTATACGCGCGGTTACACACGGAACCTCGGTTTATAGTCTTATTCGAAGGACTTTTTTGAAAATGGAGTCAGAACCAATGTTAACTCCGAGGGAAAAAAAAAATGCCCCTGTACCGAAACGGCCCGGCGGAGATTCGAACCCGCAACTCCAGGATCACCAAGATTACGAGTCTGGCGCTCTACCACTGAGCTATTCCGGACCCTGGCAATAGTGATTTACGATGCAGATAGTGTTGGACATCGATATTTCCACGAAAGGTGGATTTCGGTGTTGTTGGGGCCGGTGTCGACCGAACGGTCTGATGTGGGCAAGGCCATGCCATTCCGCAGAATGCCATCTCAAGAGAAGCTGAAGTGTTGTTGATGGCTCGTCTTCAACTACAAACGTGTTCTTTCCGCCTCCGACACGCGTTGTCCTTCAACTGTGACAACCCCTGTTGTGAGGCTTCTGCGCCAGGAGCTGCGATCCTAGGCTCCCTGTTTTTCTTTGAACTGGGGTCTATTTGGAAGGTGCTCGGGGACACCTTGAGGGCTGTCTTCAATCCGTGGACCACCATGCCAGCGCTTTGTTGATGATAACTCACCGCTGTGAAACAGTTGTTCGTTTGGGCACGTGGCAGGCTCGTTTGATTTGGTTGTATTCTGGTCATCAGATATACTGAAATACAAAACAAAACTAACAGATTGATGAACTTTTCTTTCCTTTTCATATCCGTTCCTCAAACTTTTCCGACTTAGAGTACTTTTCATACTCCATTGTCCATTTTCTACAAATACTCAAGAAAGAAGTCGGAAAAGAAAAATGAAAAAAAAAAAAAATCCCAAAGCAGACAGACAGACAGACAGACAGACACATTGATGCGAAGGAACAGAAAAAAACGAGAGGGAAAAAAAAAGGTGAAAAAAGATAAAGTGAAAGGTGAATACCATAGTCCGCAGCGTCAGTGGAATCGACCCCACGTTTGTCATATAAGGACTCTCAACGCACTCACTAACTCCACCCACCCCCACCCACTTGCCCTTACCCTACTCTCCCCTAATCCACACTCCCACCTACCTCCCTCCCCCCCCCCTTCTCCTCCTCCGCTGCTGCTGCTGCTGCTGTGCACCTTACCTTCAAGACGGCTCATGACGCTCGGCGCTATGTCAGCCTTTCTCTAGCATCACCACCACAGCCCGCTGCAACACACCAGCAACAAGCAGCCTTTGGTTATTATCGACAGTGTCTATGACACTTGTTGAAGAGCGGGGGGGGGGGGGGGGGGGGGGGGGGGGGGGGGGGGACGACAGCGGCTGCGCATTGGCGGATATTAATTGATCGGAGCGGAAGTGGAGAGAGAGAGAGAGAGAGAGAGAGAGGAGAGAGAGAGAGAGAGAGAGAGAGAGAGAGAGGAGAGAGAGAGAGAGAGAGAGGAGAGAGAGAGAGAGAGAGAGAGAGAACCACACAGCGAAAGTCACGATGGGAGTCTGTTCCCCTGCTTCCCCTGTCAGACGGCACACTTCACTTCAACCTTGTTTCTTCTTCTTCTTCTTCTCTTCTTCTTCTTCTTCTTCTTCTTCTTCTTCTTCTTCTTCTTCTCCTCCTCCTCCTCCCCCCTCCTCTTCCCCCTCCTCCTCCTCCTCTTCTTCTTCTTCTTTCTTCGATTCTTCTCTTCCTCCTCCTCCTCCTCCTCCTCCCCCCTCCTCCTCCCCCCCCTCCTCCTCCTCCTCCTCCTCCTCCTCCTCTTTTCTTCTTCTCCCTTCTTCTTCTTCCTTCTTCTCTTCTTTTTCGTCTTCTCCTCTTCTTCTCTTCCTCCTCCTCCTCCTCGTCGTCGTCTTCCTCCTCCACCACCTCCTCCTCCTCCCCTCTCCTCCTCTTCCTTCTCCTTCTCCTCCTCCTCCTCCTCCTCTGTGTCTGCCTCTCCTCTGTCCTTCTCCTCCTCCTCCTCTCCTCCTCTTCTTCTGTCTCCTTTCTTCTCTCTCTCCTCTTTCTTTTTCTCCTCTTCTTCTTTTCTCTTCTTCTTCTTCTTTTCTCTTCTTTCTTTCTCTTCAATCTCTTCTTCTTCTTCTTTCTCTCTGTTCTTCTTGTCTCTCAATATCTTCCAGGATTTTATGTCTGTTCTCTTTTGTCTCTGCGTTTTGCCTCTCTGAGTCTCTCATTGTACCTCCTGTCTGTCTGTCTGTCTCTGTCTGTCTGTCTGTCCCTGTCTGTCTGTCTGTCTGTCTGTCTGCTTTGTCTCTGTTTTTGTCTCTGTCTCTGTCTCTGTCTGACTCTCGTTCCGTCCCTCCCTTCCCTCCCGCTATGTCTGTCTGTCTGTCTGTCTGTCTGTCTGCCTGTCTGCCTGTCTCTGTTTTTGTCTGTCTCTGTCTCTGTCTGACTCTCTCTTTTCGTTCCGTCCCATCCACTTCCCTCCCGCTATGTCTGTCTGTCTGTCTGTCTGTCTGTCTGTCTGTCCCTCTCCCTCTCTCTCTCTCTCTCTATCTCCTCTCCCTCTCTCTCTCTCTCCACTCTCTCTCTCTCTCTCTCTCCCAGGAACCCTTGGCGCGGTGACATTTCATGTAAACGATATGATCAGATAAGCTTTGTAGAGAATTTGTATATTGTAGTCCCTGTCCCCACGATCTCCCTGCCTTGTGTGCTGGCTTTGGAAAGCTTGACCACAATAATTCATTCAAATCGAATCAAATACCCTCTCTCTTCCTCTCCTCTCCCTGTCTCTCTCTCTGCCTCTGTCTCTGCAGTCTATCCAGTGCCAGTCTATTGTCAGAACTGTATGTCTGTCTGTCTATCTTTGTCTATTTGTCTGTCTGCTTTAAAGCTCTGTCATTTCTTCTGTTTTCCTCTCGTCTCCTATCTATCTATCTATCTCTCTCTCTCTCTCTGTCTGCCTCTCTCTCTCTCTCTCTCTCTCTCTCTCTCTCTCTCTCTCTCCTCTCTCTCTCTCTCCCGTTCTCAGCGCCTGCCGTCTGCCTGTCTCTCTCTCTGTCAACCATTACTCTTTCCTCGTCTTCTCGTAAACGGCCTTTTCCTCGTTTCCCACTTCCTCCACTCTCACCCTCCATCCATCCCTTATCATTCATCTGTGAAGCCATACATTGCACACTGAAAACTTTGAGATAGAAATCTCGTTACTGTGGCATGCGTGATCATAGCAGACGATTCTAACGACAGTCTAACAACAGCAAACCAGTTATGACCGTGTATTTCCTTGTAATGATTAAAACAAAAAGCGCCATAACCCATCTTGACATCAATCACCCCCATATCCATAACCATCTTGACATCAATCACCCCCATATCCAAGACACTGGCTGATGAAATCCCTCTGGTGTGCAATCATTCGAACGAATGCACATCTCAAAACAATGCGTGCATTAGCCCAAACACCAGCTAGCAGCCAGACTTAACTTAGTCCACCTTTTAAATTTTTTTTTTTCTTGTTCTGCGCACGTTTTCGATATTGCTTACGTTCGTACTTATTTTCATTCCGTGTGTGTGTGTGTGTGTGTGTGTGTGTGTGTGTGTGTGTGTGTGTGTGTGTGTGTGTGTGTGTGTGTGTGTGTGTGTGTGTGTGTGTGTGTGTGCGTGCATGCGTGTGTGTGTGTGTGTGGTGTGTGTGTGTGTGTGTGTGTGTGTGTGTGTGTGTGTGTGTGTGTGTGTGTGTGCGTGCGTTCGTTATGTGTGTGTGTGCGTGTGTGTGTGTGTGTGCGTGTGATGTGTGTGTTTGTGTCTTCTTCTTCTTCTATCAACTATTCTACATTTTTTTTTTACTTCTTCCCCTTCGTCTTCGTCTTTTTTTGTGCTTGCGTCTGTTTCTGTGTCTTTCCAGACATACATACGCAGGTAATATAATATATATATATATATATATATATATATATATATACATATATATATATATATATATATATATATATATATATATATATATATATATACATATACACACACACGTCTGTAGACTGTCTGTCTTTGTCTCCCTGTTGTCTGTTTGCCTATCAGTCTCTAAGACATATTTGCCGTGTTCGTTTTTGTTCTATCGTTTCGTTACCCCCCCCCCTCCCCCCTCCTCCCTTTTTTTTTTGAACATCAATAGTCTGTCTTGATCTCCTGATGCCACACAGACTAGACTGGGTATTGATGTCTGCTGGCGCAACAGACACTGTGTTTTCGATAGAAAGAAAAAAGACCCAGAAAAGTAGATTCCACTCCCACAAGACTTTAAAATAGGTGGATGTTTTATTCTGTCCTGTTTTCTTTTTTATAATAATAATTGTTTTTTTTTTTAACTTTCTTGTTCTTTTTAATTCATTTCTTCCATTTTGTTCTGTGTCATATGTTTACTTATTTATTTTATTTTTGGTAAAGCAAATAGATTCTGAATTCTGCTTTTTTTTCTACATAATAATTTTCCTTGTCTTGTGCCTTTCTTTGTTTTATGATAGACTTCCTGCCTGTTCTTCAGTGTGATACCCAGTGACTCCCCCATGGAGCTAAGGGAGAAGAAAAAGAAGAAGAAAAAGAAGAAGAGAAGAAGAAGAAGAGAAGAGAAGAAGGAGGAGAGAGGAGGAGGAGGAGGGAGGAGAAGAAGAAGAAGAAGAAGAAGAGGAAAAGGCGGGAGGAGGAGGAGGAGGAGGAGGAGGAGGAGGAGAGGAGGGGAAGGAGGAGAAGGAGGGAAAGGAGGAGAAGGTGAAGGAAAGAAGAAGGAGAAAGAGAAGAAGAAGAGTCTCTCTCTCTCTCTCTTCTCTCTTTCTCTCTCTCCTCTCTCTCTCTCTCTTGCTCTCTCTCTGCCTGTCTCACTGCTGTCTGTCTGTCTGTCTGTCTGTCTGTCTGTCTCTCTTTCTGTTTGTGTGGATATGCGTCTGTATGTATGTTTGACTGACTGTTCTCTTTCTCATGCTTCAAACTTAGTATGTACCTTGACTTTTTCACATACACATGGTAAAGGGGAATTAACGAAGTGCATGCAATCATTTAATGCTTGTAGCTCCCTCGCCTTTGTTGCATTGTTCTAGCTGGACGCAGCAAAGATCACTGTCATTCGTCCTCGTCTCTTCTCTTCGGTTCTCTCCTCCTCCTCTTCTCCTCCTCTCCCTCTCCTCCTCCTCTCTCTCCATCGTCGTCATCGTCTCTCTCCTCTCTCTCTCTCTCGCCCCTCTCTCTCTCTCTCTCTCTTCATCTCTCTCTTCTCTCTCCTCTCCACACACACACACACACACACACATACACACACACACACACACACACACACACACACACACACACACACACACACACACACACCACACGCACGCACACCACACGCACGCACGCACGGCACGCACGCACGCACGCACGCACGCACGCACGCACGCACGCACGCACGCACCAACACACACACACACAAACACACAATTTTGACTTCAAGAAATGAAAAAGTTGTAAAGCAGTTTGCCCCGTTTTTTTTGTGCAAAGCATTTATGATTCGAAAGTTTCTTGGAATCTAGGTTCTTTTTCATATATCAGTGAATGCTTGAATTTCGCTGAACATGTTTACATTTATTTGTTTCAATGTAAAAACATAGGCAGTATAATCATTGATGCATCGCAGGCTTAAAACTTTGTAACAATGTGATCGCTGTGGACTTGTTTTTTGTTTGTTCTTCTTGTCACATTGATATTAGAATATCATCTCAATTATTGTATCCACCTTCTGAGGGGCAATGGCCTAACAAAATAATGATTTGAATCTGACTCTGAATCTCTCTCGCTCCTCTCTTGTCTCTGTCTGTCTGTCTGTCTCTGTCTGTCCTATCTGTCTGTCTGTCTGTCTATCTGCTGTCTGTCTGACTCTCTCTCTCTCTCTCAGTCTCTCCTTCTCCTCTCTCCTCCTCCCTCTCTCTCATCTCTCTCCTCTCTCTCTCTCTCTCTCTGGGCTGGGTGGAAAAAAGCATTCATGTTTGCTTACATTACTAGCCTGGTGAAATAACATTCCGTTTCGATTCGTTTCGTTTCATTTCATTTCTCTCTCTCTCTCTCTCCTCTCTCTCTCTCTCTCTCTCTCTCTCCTCCCCTCTCTCTCTCTCTCTCTCCCTCTCTCTCTCCTCCTCTCTCTCGTCTCCCTTCTCTCTCATACTGCTCCTCTCTCTCGCTGCATACTGTCCAGACACAACTCTGGCAGCAGCAACATTTGCGTTTGTACCTCGTTACCTCCTCTTTTTTCGCCTTGCCTTTGCCCTTTCACGTTGACTTTGCTGCCTTGGAGCTGACTAGTCCGAACAAAACTTGTTGGAGTTGGCTTCGACGGAATGCTGTTTGTCTAGCGCTGGAGGTACCATAATGTTGACAGCGGGCAACTCCGCGGTATAAAGTGTGTGTTCAAAGGCTTTCGGCTGCTGTGGAACAGACTTTTTTTGACCGTGAGTATTTTTTTTTTTTTCTAGTATGAAAAGTGTTACACACACTTTGCAAGTGTGTGTGTGTGTGTGTGTGTGTGTGTGTGTGTGTGTGTGTGTGTGTGTGTGTGTGTGTGTGTGTGTGTGTGTGTGTGTGTGCGCGTGCGTGCGTGTGTGCGTGCGTGCGCGCGCGCGCGCGCGTGCGTGTGTGTGTCTGCATGCGCGGTCATGGGCGTTTGTGTGAATGTGTGTGAGTATGCGCATGTGTGTGCAACACACGTGTAACTGTTTATATATGCTCGTTCGTGCGTCGACGCGTGCGTAAGTGCGTCTGCCCACTCGTTCACTCATGCTATTTTAGTGTCTGAAAGTGTTTGTAGGCGTCTTCTTGTCCTGCACAGAGTATGTCTGAGAATGTGTACATTCTAGGCACTCATCTGAGACCCAAGATAAGACATACTTTGTTTGACACTGTGGTTTAAGGCAAAGCGGAACAAACAAGCATACAACAAAAATCGTACATAGTTTTCCACAAGATATTTCAAATCGTGCAGAAAATTGTTCCCAACCTTAAGGTCTTGGAAAAAAATAGAATGTTTGTGTGTATGTGAAAAGTGGTATGAACTGCCAATATACCCGTGACTGGAGCTAAGATAATTATAATTCATGACGTTGAATGTATGGAACGCGTTTCCCTTGACTTCGCATGAGTCTATTTGATCGTTTATCGCAAGATTTTACAATCAGGAAGGGCTTCTGAAAAAAGCTATTTTTGTATGGATGATCCATGTATTACTAAAACCGCACCTGTTTGGGGGCCAAACTGAATTCTGAACTTAAAATTTGCATTAAAACCATCTTGATTAATCTCGATTCGTATGAGAATTACTGGCTGTGAATGACATGAAGATTTCTTTCCTAATGGTTTATTGCCTAATATCATCTATGACGCGGTTGTGAATGTACAACCGTAAAACTGACCGTGATTTAAAAACAACCTTGGACGCTGACATTGTGATCCCTGTACCCTTCTTCCTGAACATTTTAAGACCTAACTGCGTTCGCTGCCGTCATTTGTAATTCTAAAGTGTTTGGGGTGGGAGGGGGAAGGAAGGATAAGTAAGTAAGAAAGCATTGTCACTACTGCTGTTGACTCGCGCTGTGCACGTTTTCCTGCGTTTGTTTCAAGACTCGGATTTAACATACTTGAATATTTTTACATAGGAAATGTTATGCTGTATAGATAAACAAACGCCGAGTATGAAATTAAAATGAGGTTGGATCTGATATCAGAAGGTAAAACAACGCGGTAAAAAAAAATTAAAAACACAGACTGATAGTGTTATTGTAACAGAGAATGTAATATGCAAAAGCGATATATGTGTGTTTTCGAGAGTAAAACGATTTAGTAGTGTGAGTGAACAAGCCAGAGTAATGAATCATCCCTCTTAATGGCATCCAAAACAAAAATTAGGAAGGTGGAATGCAGAACTAATCAAAATAAAAAACTCAGTTCAAATATACATAACAAACGCCTTACTAGCAGTTCACGGAAGAGAAAATTATGTTCTGCCGCTTTACTAGCAGTTCACGGAAGAAAATTCTGTTCTGCCTTAAAAACAGTATGTATTTTACTCTGTAAACACGATCGAATACTGTTTATGATGCCTTCGCACCAAATACAGATATACCACAATCTACAATTCCATGGTAGTCTCACACACCATGGGTTCAAAACGGAATCCAGTAGCACCCCAAAAGCAGCCAGTGAAGGGTAGAAGCGTAAAACAAAAAAGAAAGTATGGTTAAAAAAAAGTTGCTGGAAAACTAAAGTCATGTACAAAATGTAACTAAAGGGTAAATCTTTGAGCCAACACACTTGATGCTCCATTTAAAAAGCAAGGGAGATTAGAAAGTGCCCACAGTCAGAGTGGTAAGGTCAACTGTTAAATAAGCCAAGCATTTTCAGCCGGTAGAAATTGTGGGCAGCCATCTCCCACTGATTGACCAAGCAATA
>JADBJO010000765.1:340000-342500 GCA_016801955.1 Conus betulinus | reverse complement strand
CCATTGGCGAATGCTTTCATGCTTTAGCTTCCACTGTTCTCGTTGTCATCATCACATGGTCTTACTTTATATCTCCGTAGAACGTCGTAAGGACAGGATGGAAGACTAAGCACTGCTTACACTCTTTATCATTCATAGCTGAACTACACACACCTCCCCACCACCCAGTCACAAAATACATCAATCCATCCTCTGAATTCCTCCGCCTGCACAGACTGCTCGACGAGGAAGAATTCACACTGCAAGCGCCGAAATGATTGAGTTTTTCACCAGTCATGGATATCCCAGTTCCGTCATTAATTATGCTCTGTCTGTCTGTCTGTCTGTCTGTCTGTCTGTCTGTCTCTCTCTCTCTCTCTCTCTCTCTCTCTCTCTCTCTCTCTCTCTCAATACCAAAAAAGCGCAGTGCAATATAATACCAAGCAATGCCTTGCAATACAAAAACAAACGAAAAAAAAACAAAATAAGATTCTATAAAACAATACGCTATACACTGTCGCAACAAGGCAACACCACGAGACATAACACAACAGAGCAGAATACAAAACAATGCAAAGATGGTAGAAAAAGACATCATAGTACAATACAGTAACATGCAACATGATAATACAAAATAACAAGAAATAAGAAACAATACTATTCAACATAGAAAAAAAAACAATGAACAACATATGCAACACAATACAGTACACTTCCATAGAATACAACCACAATACAATGCAATGTACTATACTGCAATATGATACAGTACAAAGAAGCAACAGAAAGCTCTCTTAAAACACGTTCATTGTTTGATACACAACAACATGCAACGCAGCACAGTGCAGTGCTATGCAAATTCAATACACCGTCATAAAACAAAGTCTAACAAAGTACAATACCACACAATACAATGCCATGCAACAAAATACAAAACATCCAAATGCAACACAAAGCAAACGCAAAAAAGACGTAACCCGACTCCCCCCCCCCCCCCCCCACACACCCACACCACACTATGCCATATAAATACTGTCCAATGCAGTAAAGTGCATCATTTTCAAGGCAACATACCTTAACATATCACACTACAGTATGACGCAATCAATCTTTAAAAAAACCCAAACACAATACAATGCAAAGAAGCAGGAAAGAGAAATAGGCAAGTCCACCATCAAAAAACAAAAAAAAAAACAGAGAGGAAACATAATGCATTACACTGCCGTGCGACGCAGTAGAACAAAGAACAACACGAGCCAGTGCAATACTATGCCGTAGAATATTATACGGAAAGATCAACACCAGAGCAACACCAGAGAGAGAGAGAGAGAGAGAGGTAAACAAGCAGAGAGCGAGCAGAGGCGATCTAATGAATTGCGTGCAGTGTCAACGTTCAATGGGTGACGTAGATCAAAGGTGCACCCGCCCTCCTGCTCCCTCCCTACTCCTTCTTCCCCCTACCCTGTACGTCCCCCACCTTCACTATCTACTCCCCAACCACCACCACTACCACCCCGCCCTGTTCACCCACAGGCTTCCCCCCCCCCCCCCCCCCTCTCCTTTACCTCCCCTGTTTCCCTCACGTGCCTTTATCCCACTACCCACGCCTCTGTCACACGTACTCCTATCAGTGTGTGTGTGTGTGTGTGTGTGCGTGTGTGTGTGTGTGTGTGTGTGTGTGTGTGTGTGTCCCTTGCTTTCATGAATAAACCAGCACAAAAATAAAACGCCCTTTCTGCACGCTTTCTGTCGTGCAAAGTGATGAATATTCTACATCCTGTCTGGAGAATATCATTGCGGTCAGTTTTACCGGTCAACCAGATGACAATGCAATTTTTTTGTGCACTGGCTGGGCGGGGGCTGGGGGGGGGGGGGGGGGGGGGGGACGATAAGAATTGAATATAACCAAAGAAGCAAAGATGAAAGGAACACTAACTTCAATTAATCAAGTTGGGAGTCCCAAGCAAAACGGAGGCATTCAAGTCTCCTTTGGCTTTGCCCGGCTCTGCGTCTTCCACCTACTCCAGGTTGTCGGCTCTTCCATCTTCAGAGTAGGAAAATATCTCTAGGGAGAGCTTTGACTGCAGGTTTTCGGAGAAGAAACCACCCTTAGTCAAGTGTTTCGGCCCTGAACTCCTGACACGGCTCTCTCTCTCTCTCTCTCTCTCTCTCTCCCCAAATTGCCTAAACCCATGAAAAAAAAAGCAGCAAAGTCTCTCTAGTTACATGCAAAAATATCATCATTTACATTCTGTGGTCTGGGTTTGGATCTGGACATTCCTGTAATATAGCTTGGACACATTCATTGGAGACATAGCAGTTTGCTGTAATGTTATCTGAGTTAAGTGGTCTAATATTCTTTGATCTTGAACAAGGTTTTGATTGGGTTGCCAACATCGTTTTAGAAGACATGTATGTGCGTACCAGAAGTGTGCAGGCAATGGCTTTACTTGAGTCTTATCTAAGAGTTAGGAATAGAGGTGTCTTACTCGACTGATCCAGTTCTGCGCGGAAAAGGCTG
>JADBJO010000765.1:307500-315000 GCA_016801955.1 Conus betulinus | reverse complement strand
TGTGAAGTGTGGGCGTGGCATGAGTGCTGTTAACAGTTTCGGTTCGTCAGTTATGGTGAAATAAATGAAACAATTTTCGTGCGTCCTGCGCTTTCTTTCTTCGTTCATGCCAGATTAAGGAATAAAGAGGAGGTAATTGTCTGTTATTTTTAAAGCCTTCATGGGGATAAACCTACGTGTTTGTTGTTGGTGTAAGGTTGAATAAAAGTTGTTTTTGAAATTCAACCTTGTGTGTTCGCACACACTGTCCGATAGGGAGAAGTGGTTGCGAGAGACCGGTTTTCAGACATGGTGTATATTTATCTATCTGTTTATTTATCTGCCTCTCTATCTATCTATCTAAGCGGCCTGTAATGTGCTGAGTACCGTGACTCTCTCTTTCTCTGGCTCTCTCCCAGCTTCTCTCTCTCTCAATAAAAATCTGAAAGTGCTCAACCCCTTGGGGAGCAACATCTGTTAAAAAAGGATGATAAAAGGAAGTTTTAAAACCCCAACAGATCTGTTTCGAGCCAGCGCTCTCGTCAGGATGGTTTTGGGGCGCCCTACTGCCGTTACAGTTCAGGGTGCGTTTGCTGACAACGATTTCCATTTGTGCCTGCAGTTGTTTTTACTATTTCTACTTTAGTGTTTAGGGTTGCTAAGTATGGTTTGCATAGTATTAACCATTTTTCTGTTGAACATAGGTTGCATCTTTTTGAAATGTTGTTGTATGGTGATGCCCTTTTTATGATTTTCCAGGATATGTTATAGTTTATTTTTTTTGTCTTTAAGTCTCCAAATATATTTGCTCAGTTCTGTTTGGTTTTTGTATTTTTCTTTGTTGAATGACTGTTTATGGTTTGCGTATCTGGTTTTGAAGTGATTTTCAGTGATCCCTATGTATGTTTCTTTTTCATTTTCTGATGTCACAGTGGCTTGGTATACAATGTTGTTATAGAGGCATTTGTTGCTTAAGGGACACTGTTCTTTTTTAGCACAATTGCAGGATTTCCTTTCTTCACCCTTCTTTGCTGTGTTGCTTTTCATTTTGTTGGATGAATCAATTATATTTTTAAGGTTAGGCATGCATGAATATGATAGTTTGATGGTGTTCTTGTTGATATTTTGGACAATTTGTGTTTTTTTTGGAAAGGATGCTGTCAAAATTTTGAAAAATTCTTTTCCTACGTTTGTTTTTACTCGTCCATCATATGGAGGGTTGTACCATGTGATTTTCCTTTTCCTGCTTTTTTGTTTTTGTTCATGTTGTTATCTGGGTTGTATTGTAGTTTGTAGCTGTAACCACTTTTTTGCAATGCCTCTTGGTATTCTGCTGCTGCATTGTTGAATACTCTTTCATTATGTGACAGATTAGATAATCTCTTGTTTATGCCATTGGGTATGGTTTTTAGTATAGATGGTGGTGGGTGGTGCTATTGATGTTTACATAAATGGGTGTGTCATTAGGTTTCTTGTATGGTTTATATATGTGTGGTTGTTGAGGTCAAGTGTTATGTCTAAGTAGTTCACTACTTTTTGTTTGCTTCAATGGTGATTTTTAAGTTATGGTTTTGGAAAATTTTGCATAGTTCTTTTTTCTTGTTTTCAATGGTTCTTGGATTGTTGTTTAGCGCGGCGAGGCCGTCGTCTCTGTACAGTCCGACTTGTTTTCCGAGTGCTTTTGGATGTTGGATAGTATAAACAGTCGACTAGTTCACATGTTTCGGCACCGTCATACGATCCCATGGTCACATCAAATTGTTGAGTTTTTATTTTTTTTCTTGATCCATGTATCATTTCTGCTGTAGAGTAAAGTTTTCTTGGTGTGAAAAATGATTTCCATTTCTGACCCTGTTATGTCTGTGTGTTTATTAGCAAATTTCAGAGCTTTAGTGAGTAGCTCTTCGTCTATATATATATATAATATATATATATATATATATATATATATATATATACACACACACACACAGGCAAACACACACACACACACACACACACACACACACACACACACACACACACACACACACACACACACACACACACACACACGCTATTGACAGGAAAAAACACGTTCCATAACTGTCATCCTCAGCTGTGGTTTTAAGTTTTGTTTTTCTCGCTTGTTCGTTTTGTTTTGTTTTGTTTGTTGTTCTACCTTATCTCTAATGCTAATCCAGGGGCATGGCTTTCTGACCCATTCTAGCTCCCCCCCACACAACCCACATCCAGGTTTTTCCTGTCGCTGGCCCTGCACCAGCTGTCCAACAGAGAGCTATCACAACATGATACTCTCATGAAGCAATCTGCCCCTCCCCCATATCCCCTACCAGAAAAGACAGACACCGCACCGCTGCAGAATGACTTCAGTAGTCTTCCATTGTGGCTGAAGCGGGTTTGGAATTTGTCAAAGTATCCACAGTCGGAAATTACATCATTTCATACGAAATATTTCATATGCTGACACAAAATAATTTTGCGATAAGCGTATGAAATTCTTAACCTTTTGATGAAACAGTTTTCGACATATTAGAGACTGAATAAAGTACCCTTCCGTTCATACAGATCAATCTAAACGGGCTGGAGAAGAACCACCCAGACGGTAAATTCGAAGGGGTTGAAAGGACCAAAGACGTAGAGATCATTGTGCGCATTTGTGGCACAGTAGGATGCAGTTTTGAACTGACGTATGGTGCACAGTGTGTCATTGTCTGTTAGCGCTCCCTTTTGTGTGACTCTCCAACTTTTCTGCATTTTTAATGCATGCTCAGCAAACTTTTGACGGGTTCGTGCATACAGAAATCTGTTGTAACCATGAAGCTACGCCCAGCGCTGAAGAGGCAAAAACCATTCAGCACAACGATTTACGCAGGAGGGTGCAGCCTGAAGGAAGGTGAAGCTGAATGTCACTTGGAAATCGGATCGATGACGCGACGCGAACATAAAACCGTCCGATACACGAAGCGTAGTAACGGTGGGGAAATCCTGTCTGGGATTTGTAGCTCCTAGCTTCGGACCAACTTATCCGTATTACATCAGCAAGGACTGGCCTCAGGATCAACAACAGATAAACAGAGTCCGTGAAGTTCATCTGCCAAACACCCCAGTCACAGTCTGTAGAAATCCAGTGAAGGAGATTGAGTCCTTGGCAAATATGCGCCGTGTGGTACATACACAGGGAAGAGACGGGTCGGGGGGGTGGCGTGGGGAGGGAGAGGTTGGGGAGAGGGGTCATAGGCCGAGACGTCATTCCAAGGGTATGGAAGGCACGAGCGGCTTTTGTCATACTGGAAAAAACCCATCTAGGTTTCTAGGGAGATCAGCTAGTCACAAAACTGCACATCTTCAAGTCAAACGTCAGTTGGGTCTTGCTCTATGTCTCTGAAACGTTGAAGAAAACTGCCGTGATGCATGCAGAAGATAGTATGTTCAGTATCACATGTACGAGGCACATTCGAAACATCCGGCAGCCAGTTTCATTCCTGACACTTTACAGTGATGACCATGACTAAAACATTGGTGTCTGCAGGCCCATGAGATCAGGGTTCCTGAACAGACACCTTCATGGACACACGTTTTCTCTCTCAAGTACACACGCACGCACGCGCTCACGCACACACACACATATACATCCCACATACGCTCGCACACTGAGAGAACTTTCTTGAGAAAAAAAAAAAATGAAAAAAGCAGCAACAATAATAAAATAACACCAATGATAACACAACGTTAAGTAAGTAGAAAAGAAGAAAAAGCAAAGAATAAACGAAATTCTGAATGTATAATACACCTGTCTATATCTGAAGCACCCAGAACAGGAGCACGTAGAGAAGAAGGAGAAGTTAACAGAGAAGGCATCGAGATCCAAATGATTTCCTACATCAAATGATGACGACGTAAAGAAATATAGCTAAAGAACTATACTTCATGGATTATAATGACTGAGATGGATCTTGCATTCTTAACAAAACTGATGGAAGTGAACCTATTAATGTTTGATACTTGCTTCCACCGAAACGTAATCTCGGCGGATATAAAAGACAAATAAACATGAAAAACAGCAGTTAAGATACAAAGCCAGGGTGGAAAGAAGGAAGGAAAAGCGAAGAAACAAATGATTAAACAAAGAAAGAAGTAACCACAGAGAGTGTAAAGGAAGAAAGGAGAGCAAGAAAGAAGGAATGGGAGAAAAAAAGAAAGAAATGAAACAAACATATAATAATTATGATATATAATATTTTTGTCCGATTAGATATACAGCGTAGACAAAAGAAACGAATAAAACAGCGCACAACAAACATATTCAATACAGGTAAAAATGAATGATCGAATGAACGAGACAAAGAAAGCAGAGAGAAAGAGACAACGAGAGAAAACACGATTGCAATTGAGGGTAGTGGAGTAAGCATAAATGCTTTTTTACATCCAGCCCTCCGGGGCCAAAAGAAAAGAAAAAGAAAGAAAAAGATACAAATTCTGAAATATAATAATACCAAATGCAACAAACCTAATGTACAAAAGTGAACACAGACAGAAGGGGAGGGATATGGTGGGGTGGGGGCGGGGGGCTGTGGGGGCATTATAGGGAGGAGAGAGAGAGAGAGAGAGAGAGAGAGAGAGAGAGAGAGAGAGAGAGAGAGAGAGAGAGAACAGAAAATAGAGAGAGAGTTAACAAAAAGAGACAGAGTGACAGGGTGAGGGAAAGAAAGAAGCGGTAGGGAGAAACAAGGCATGGCATTTAACATTAACATAAAAGGTACACATGAGAGAGAGAGAGAGAGAGAGAGAGAGAGAGAGAGAGAGAGAGAGAGAGAGAGAGAGAGAGAGAGGCTGTAAAGGAGAAGGTAAAACATTACATATTTAAATTCAGGTCTTAACTGAAAGAAACCAACCATTTATAACTTTTCCATTAAATATCTGTGGTATGCTTTTTGAACGATAATATTCCTCCTGAATGGATAAAGGAGAGAGAGAGAGAGAGAGAGAGAGAGAGAGAGAGAGAGAGAGAGAGAGAGAGACAGACAGACAGACAGACAGACAGACAGACAGAAGACAGAGACAAAGACAGAGAGACAGAGACAGAGAAAAGAAAGAAAGAGTTAGAGAAAGAGTTTCAGGAGAAAAGTGTCATTTGGATGACAAGGACCACAGGTCCTTCCACTCACCTCTCCCCACTTCAACACCACCCCCCACCCATCCCACATACACACTCCCTTACCACCCATCTCCCACATACATCCCTTCCCTCCCCTTCCCCTTTCCACGTCCACACACTCTACAAGAAACGACAAGAAGCGAAGAGAAAAAGAATAATACATTGACGTTCTGTGGACAGTTTAGTTATTTCATGTTTTAGACTGTATTACTGTTAGCTCTGGTTATATTATACATACCGTTCTATTGCAGGCCTGGAGACCGCTACCAGTGTCGATTTTCATTGTTGGTGGATTGTTTGTTCTTAGAACAACACTGGTGTGGACGATGGTATGGCGGACATGTCTAGAGCCCCGTGCAGTAGTGCTAACAGAGGGTGCTGTGACAACATGGCCATCGTCTATCACACTGTGTTATCTGCCCTCCAGGGGAAGATCTGTTTGTGAAGACTAGTCTGGTTTACCCTGGATTCTGAAACAACGTCTGCTTTCCCTTTCTTTTGGTCTGCCTGTCTGTCGGCATGTCTGTCTATCTGTCTAACCGTCTGACCTATTCATTCCACGCTCAACCTTTCACATTCTTTCTTTTTCCTTTTGCTGTCTATTCTGTCTATCTGTTAGTTTTGCTGCTCTTTAACACCACCCTCCCCTGCCTCTCTCTCTCTCACTCTCTCTCTCTCTCTCTCTCTCTCTCTCTCTCTCTCGTCTCTCTGTCTCTTCTGTGCCTTCTGTACGTCATGTCTCTGTTTCTTCCTGTCTGCGCGCGCTGTCTGTCTGTTTTTCTTCGCGCGCGCGTGCGCGCGCGCGCACACACACACACACACACACAGACACACACACACACACACACACACACACACACACACACACACACACACACACACACACACACAGAGTTTAGGAGAGAAATGTCATTTAAAAGACACGCAATACAGGTGATTCCACTCACCCCTCACCACTTCCACTCCACCACCCATCCCACACAAATATGCCCATGTCCATCCATCTCCCACACTATCCTCTCCCTCCCCACTCCCTCCACACACATCCCACACACACACACACTCCCTACAAGAAACAACAAAAACAAAAAGCAAACATAAAACGAGGCATACTTGGAACTTTCGTGAACAGTCTAGTTACGCTATATTTTAGAGCATTTTACTGTTAGCACTGGTTATATTATACAAGCCGCTCTATTGCAGCTTGGGGGCCGCTACCAGTGTCGATTTTTTTTTTTATTGTTGGTGGTGGATTGTTTGTATCGGGAAAACACTGGTGTGGACGATGGTATGGCGGACATGTCTGAGAGCCCCGTGCAGTAGTGCTAACAGGGGGTGCTGTGACAACATGGCCATAATCTATCACACTGTATTATCTGCCCTCCAGGGGGAGATCTGTTTGTGAAGACTGGTCTCTGCTGCACCCTGGATTCCGCTTTCCCTTTCATTGTCAGTCTCATTGTTTACCTGTCTGTCTGTCTGACCTATTCATCCCACGTTTTCCCTTTAAACTTTCCTCATACTTTCTTCTTTCTCTGTTGCTGTCTAAACTATCTGCCTGTCTGTTTCACTGCTCGTAACTCTCCATTCCCCCACTCATTCACTCACTCACTCACTCTCTCTCTCTATTATGTCTCTCTAACTCTCTGGTTCAGCCCACCTGTCTATCTGTATATGTCTGTCTGTCTGTCTCTTGCTCCATCTTCACAAACACACGAACACACACACACACACACACACACACACACACACACACACACACACACACACACACACACACACACACAACAAACACACACACTGTCTGAGAGAGAAAGAGAGAGAGAGAGAGAGAGAGAGAGAGAGAGAGAGAGAGAGAGAGAGAGAGAGAGAGACAGACAGACAGACAGACAGACAGACAGATAGACAGGAATAGTTTGTGGAGAAAATGACATTTAGATGATGTGGAACACCAGTCGGTACACTCACTGCTCCCTACTTCCACCCCCCCTCCACACACACACACACACACACACACACACACACACACACACACACACACACACACACACACACACTCCCCCAACCACCTATCTCCCACACCTATCCCCTCCTTCCCACGCCTTTCCCACAGTCACACACACTAAAGAAACAACCAGAAACAAGCAACAGCCCACAGCCACACACACTAAAGAAACAACCAGAAACAAGCAAAATCCCCAGCCACACACACACACTAAAGAAACAAAAAAAAGCAAAACCCCACAGCACACACACTAAAGAAACAAGAAACAAGCAACATCCCACAGCCCCACTAAAACAAGTAAACACACAAGAAACAAGTAACAAGCAACATCCTACAGCCACACACACTAAAGAAACAA
>JADBJO010000765.1:297500-302500 GCA_016801955.1 Conus betulinus | reverse complement strand
GTGGTGGCGCCTCTGGAACGGAGCGCTCAGTCACGCTGGTTCCGCGACCAAGCAATTTACTATAGTCGTCACTCGGGAGCTTAGCAGAGGGTGTCCTGTGTATGTTGGATCGGAGCAGGCGCCACCAAATACTACCGAAGTGATTCAGGAGCGGTGCAGTGTCTCCTCCCGTGGGTTGCCCCATGACGACTTAGCATTGACTGCTCCCTGTATTTCGCAAGTGCTCGGGCTGAGGCCGTGTGAATAAGGATGTGGCTGTGGACCTAGGTTGGAATGAACGTCGTGGGGTTAACGTAACTCTACTGGCGCAGAAGATTAACAGAAAAAGACCGTTTTTTTTCTGGGGTTGCTACATAGAGATCGGACGGTAACAGTAACACAGAACGCTGTAAACAGCAGGAGAGAGCGTGGGAAGAGGACTGTGGAGAGAGTGTGGGCAGAGGAGGATGGATTTGTATGTGACAGGACGTTCAAACTCCGGAAAAAGCACTGAAAATCATCACTACTCTTGTAGAGTTTTCTCTTCTCTTTCTTTCCTTTTCTTCTCTTCTTTTCCTTTTTGTACTTTTTCCTCTACCATTTCTGAATAATTTTCACGTTCTGTTTTCTTACAATTGGATTCTGTTTACATGCCTTTACTTTTTTTTTTTTCACTCGTCACTTTGTAATACCTTCATCATCTTTTGTCTTGAATTTTCTCCCTTTTCCTCGCGCTTCATTTCTTTATTGTCAATCTTTTGCTTCCATCGCATATTCTTTCCCTTGTTCTCTTGTCAAGCTAACAGTTCACACATCCACCAAAACAGACTAAATAATGTAATATTGTCTTTCTTTTCATGTTATCGTTATTGTATTGACAGCATAGGGGGAATGTTTTTCATCTACAAACCGTGACATCTACAGAAGATTATAGCTGTCGAAAAATCACGGGTCTATTTTGAATTGTGCTTAGATAACCGTTACTTTGCAGTCTGTAGCATTCCTTAATATGTCTTTGGGTTTATTTTGAACGGTGTTGTCGGTTTATTCTTCTGCATATCATTGTCTGGCTATTTGGTGGTCTTTCTTCTCTGTCTCCTCTCTCTGTTCACCGTTGTTTTTCCTCTTCTTCGTTTGTTCTTTGTTTGCCCAGTTCTGTATTTTTTCTTTCTGCTCTTGTTACCTCATTCCCGGACGAGACGAAAAGCTGTAGACAGGAACCCGGTAGGACCAGGGACAGAGGTTTACAGAACGTAAACATAGACACTTCAACTATCTTTTGTTTTTTTCCTTTTCTTAGTGATTGTCGTTAGATCAATGGAAAGGTTTTTTTTTTTTCACAATTCATGAAGAGGTATGTACATGGGTATGTCATGCCTGGGAATGTTCTGCACTTTCTTCTTCTTCTTCTTCTTCTTCTTCTTCTTCTCTGCTTCTTCTTCTGCTGCTTCTGCTTCTTCTACTGCTGCTGCTGCTGCTACAAGTGCTGCTAATTTTTCTGCTGCTGCTGCTGCTGCTCTGTCTTCTTTAAAATTTTCTTCTCTCTGTCTCTCTCTCTCTCTCTCTCTCTCTCTCTCTCTCTCTCCTACGATCTGTGTTCATGTGCATCTAATCAGACTAAAGCCAAAGCGCCATTATATTATTTAAATAACGCTTTACTCATCTATGATAACCACATTCAATTAATTCCATTCAATTACTCAAGACACTGCAAACGAATTCACGTGTATTTTTCCTTTTGTCAAAGTTGCAGGCTCTGAATAGGACTTTTGTCGCAACAGTACATTTCTGTCTCTGTCACACAACAAAGACAACAGGTACGACAAGGAAAACATCTCGTCTTAAAGTGATTGCTTAACAAGAAATCCGTATCTATGGATCCATCTCTATCGAAAAAAAAATACACCGAAAAAAACCCAAACAACCGTTGACGACTATGTGGATTGATTTCTGAAGTCCCTCGTACCGGCCTCCTAGACTTTGTTATCGGCAAGGAATGTCACACAATTGGCTGCCCACTAAAGGGCAGTCACTCTTCTGTCGATTCACTCAGACACGTTTGATTTCTAATGGAGAGTTAAGTCTGGGTGCGGAGTAACTCCGTCGCTTGGGTTGTGAAGTAGACTGATGAATTCTTTCGCATTTGCGATGGTGAGGCTGACGGTTTTTAAATTTGTTGACTTATTCTTACTGTAATGGTCTTGTTGAATTATTTTGTCGTTGATATTTATTTTTTTTTTTTGTTGCTATTTTGCTTTTATTGTTGCTTTTTCTTTTTACCCTCTCATTTCTGTCTCCGTAGGCCTGTCTGTTGAGTAACTATGTGTGTGTGTGTGTGTGTGTGTGTGTGTGTGTGTGTGCGTGTGTGTGTGTGTGCGTGTGTGTGTGTGTGTGTGTGTGTGTGTGTGTGTGTGTGTGTGTGTGTGTGTGTGTGTGTGTGTGTGTGTGTTTTCTGTCTAGATCCCCTCGATAGCTGTATTTTTCTGTCTCTGTCTGCCCTGTTTCTATGTCTGTCTGTCTGTCTGCCTCTCTCTCGTCTTTGTCTCTTCTCTCTGTCTGTCTGTCTGTCTGTCTCTCTTTTATTAAGGAAGCAATCTGCCTTAAAACATGTGCACGTCTATTCAAAAAGAAGCCCAGGCCAGATAAAGGAACAGCGTGGTGAAGGAGACTGCCAAACAACGTAAGGATCATGTTCGGTTGATACTGATATTAATACCAATGGACCCCATCGCGGTCACCTCTGTACTTACGACAGACTGGATGAGAATGCTGCGACGATTGACAAGAACAGTTAATTTCAAGTCACTTGTTTTCTTAAGGACAGCAAATAAACCAGACCCAGTTTTGAAGGCAATGGTCTTAGAAACGAAACACTGCTAAGTTTTCAAAACACGTGAGTTCTAAGCTCCTGTCGGCTTCTAGCATCCTTTTTTTTTTAAGCGCCAAAGATATGGAAGACCAAGCGCGCTGAATCGCAGAGTTATTGGTATTAGCTAGACTCCCCATGCTTCATAACCGGCGAAGAGCGTCACATGATTGGCTCCTGGCTTGATTTCTCTGTGGGGAGTTTGCACATTTGTGGACTGACTGAATCACTTTGGCGATAGGAAAGCGTAACTATTTACCTCCTTTAGGGAACTCCAGCTTAAATGACTCTGACCTTGTCTTGTTCTTTCGTTTGCTCTTTATTTTTTCTTGCAACAAAACCTTATTAAAATGATTTTTTTTGTGTGTGTTTCTTCTTTTGACTCTCCTCATATTTTCTTAATCCCTGTCTGTCTGCCTATCTGTTTGTCTGTCTGATCTCTCTCTCTCTCTCTCTCTCTCTCTCCTCTCTCTCTCTCTCTCTCTCTCTCTCTCTCTAAGTTTAATCCCGTATTGTATTGTAGTTCTAGTCACTTTTGCATGCTTCTTCCTTTGTTACCTCATCTCCCTATTCAGGGCGAGGACTGGATGTAAAAAAGCACATCAGTGCTTATCTATTATCCTCGTAAATAAAGAATTTTGTCTTGTCTTGTCTTGTCTTGTCTTGTCTCTCTCTCTCGCAATCGCTTGCTTGCTTGCTTTTGCTTTCGCATTCACTCCCCTCTCTCTTTTTTACTCTTTCTTACTGTGTGTGTGTGTGTGTGTGTGTGTGTGTGTGTGTGTGTGCGTGTGCGTGCGCGTATGTGTGTGTGTGTGTGTGTGTGTGTGTGTGTGTGTGTGTGTGTGTGTGTGTGTGTGTGCGTGCTTACGAGTGTGGCTTGTCTGTTTCCCAGTCTTTATGCCAAAGGAAAGAAGGAGAACTCAAAATTTAGCAATCAACCCGGAACAACACATCTAAGCGTATTACCGAAAGAGACCGCAAAACATCCTTTAGCTGGATAATTGGCTGCTCAACCTAAATCACATATATGCGTAAACATGTCACCTTCAGACCTGTGCATGATGGGTTTCATAAAGTGTTTTGTGGATTTGAGCGTAGCTCTCGATCTACATATCCTCATATTTCTCACATGTAGAAACTTCCGCTACACTGCACAGGCTAAGCTCGCAAACGCTATTTTGGACGTCCTCTTTCCGACAGTTTTTACTGGCTGGTTTGATAGGTCCGTGGAACCACAGACAATAAGATCGAATGGCTTGGTTTCCAGTGTCCCAAGTAGTATTAGTCTTTCCAGACATCATTGTTGGTAAAGAGCCTCTCACGACAAACTCGTCGCCAAGCGATAGATCCCATAGGTCCCTGGGGACTGCCTCAGTGGCATCAGACTGGTAAAGAGAAAGCGTAACTAAGACTTTTATCTAGTATTAGCCTCCCGTTGGGAACATTACTTTGGATTTAAATCTTCCGCAGTACAAGACACGTTTGATTGTCTTGACCTCCAGGATCAGTTCAATATGAATCTTGATGATACTTCTCCTCTTTGTGTCTCTATCTCCTTTGGACTTCTTATCTCTTGTCACCTGTCCATCTGTCTGTCTGTCTGTCTGTCTGTCTGTCTGTCTCTCTCTGTCTCTCTCTCTCTCTCTCTCTCTCTCTCTCTCTCTCTCTCTCTCTCTCTGCCTCGAATCTATCTCCATCTCTCCCTCTTGTGCAATATATGCTTCCGTGTGCTTGTACTAAGACCAAAGCCAAAACGTCATTGTACAGTCTGTTCAATGCGTCGTCACTCTCATCTGTAGCAATCGCATTCTATTGATTCTATTCAGTCTGGTCTAGACACTGCGAATTCCTACAGATTTAGCAAATATTGTCTTTTAGATCTTCCGCTGAGTGATGTTCTAAGCTCTGAGTAGAAATTTTGTTACAAAAGAGAACTTCGCTCTGTCACACAACAAAAACAATACCAGCAACAACAACAGCAACAATAACAACAACAACAATAACAACAACAACAAAATCTTGTCTTGAAGTGAATGCTTAGCACGAAATCCGTATCTTTGAATCCCTGTCTATCTGAGAGACCCCACCCCACCCCACAATAAAGCTGAAGACTAAATGTTTGTTTTTTTTTATTTCAGTCCCAGCTACCAGCCTC
>JADBJO010000765.1:280000-292500 GCA_016801955.1 Conus betulinus | reverse complement strand
CAGACTTCATTATCGGTAAAGCGCCTCACGCGACTGACTCGTCGCTGAACGGGAGATCCTATAGATCCTCACGGATGAATCAGTCACGTCAGACTGGGAGAGAGAAAACATAACGTATAGTTTTATCTGGCATTCGCTTCCCTTTGGGAAGATTGCTCTGGATTTAAATCTTCCACAGTACAATCGGTTTGACATCCACGTTTGATTGTCCCGACCTCCGTGATACAGTATATCGTCAAGTTCACTTATACTTTTGGTTTGAATCACTCAGTCATTCTCCTTGGGACTTCCTGTCTCCTTGGGACTTCCTGTCTCTGTCTGTCTGTCTGTCTGTCAGGCTTCATCACTGGCGATGTAATTACAATTGTATACGATGTGTATTATCTTGCATGACCACTTCATCTCCATTGCTTCTTTTCTTTTTTCTTTCAGATCCCCTGTGGCTGTTCCTGTCGTAAACAGGATGATGGAATACACCAGTGGTACAGTTTTGCTGCCTGTCTGTAAGGTTACCTCTAAACCAGCCAGCGACCAGAAACACCAACCCGCCGCAATTCAACGACTGGTAAGCTCACACTTTGTTTCTATTCCAACAATATACTACAAGAAGTTTTGCTTCCACCTCGTCGCCTGATTTTGCCAGGGTCCAGCCTACCATCGTATCTGAAGTAGGAGTGTTAGTGGGACAGGGGGGAGTGGGAAAGTGAGACGGTGCACAAGAACATCCGGGCGGAAGAGGGTTGGATTTCCGCTGTGTCCCTCACGCACAAACTCTCCAGACATTGGCTTGTCTCTCATGGGGTCATTATTGATGGACAGCGTCATAAGACTGGTTCCTTAAATCAATACACGTTTCGTTTTTTTTTTTTTTTTTTCTGAAGCGTTTCCGTTGAGTCTGATTTAATCCGATTTCTTTTCTTTTTCTTGAGGAACACATCAAAGTAACATCATGGTTGACAACTGGTTTAGCACTGGGTCTTTACTTTAGCGGGAAGTTCAATTAGTGGGTTCCCATGTCATTTTGAGTGAGGCACACTGGTTCTTCTCCATTGTTGAATACCTTCGTCTGCTTCGATTCCTCTCTCGTCTCTCTCTCTTCTCTCTCTCTCTCTCTGTCTCTCTCTCTCTCTTCTCTCTCTCTGTCTCTCTCTCTCTCTCTTCTCTCTCTCTCTCTCTCTCCTCTGTCTCTATCTCCTCTCTTCTCTCTCTCGGGGTCTCCTCCCCCCTCTCTCTCTCTCCTCTCTCTCTCTCTCTCTCTTTCTCTCTCTCTCTCTCTCTCTCTCTCTCCTCTCTGCTCACTCTCTGCTTCTCATCGCCTCTCAGTCTCTCTCTCTCTCTCTCCTCTCTCTCTCTCTCTCTGGAGCTCGTCTTCTCTCTCTCTGCTTTCGACATTTCTCAGTCTCTCTGTCGTTGGTGACGGGTTCAAAAATAATACATCGTTTTCTCATGCTCACAGCCATCTCAGTCGTATTGCTTTGAACATTTTCAGTGTCTGTCGTTGGTGACGGGTGCAAAAAGACCATTTTTTGACATTTCAATTCTTAGCTTAACATTTGAGGTAGTAGTAAGAACTGAAACGAAGAGAAAGAGGAAACACAGACGTGGAGATTAGAAGTTAGAGCCATTCAGTTCTAAGTTCCTGGAGCAAAGTGGGCGAAGAACGCGCTTTTTGCCAGCTCCAGTGCCAACCAGTCAGTCTGCTACCATTGACTCCCTCAGGGCACATGTCGGTCGTCTGACTTCCTCCTACTGCCCCCCCCCCCCCCCCCCCCAATCACTAACTCCTCTCACCCTTCCCCATCCCCCTACCTCCCTCCATCTTGACGGTGACTGTGCTGGAGAGTAAAAGTCACTGTGAAAACATGCAAGTAAAAATAGAATTGAAATATACAGAGTTCCAGAGAAAATGGTTCCAAAACACAGATTTGCTGGAAATGGGGAGGGGGGGGGGGGGGGGGGGGGACGAAGAGTTTTCATGTCTGTTACAGTTTGTGTGTGTGTGTGTGTGTGTGTGTGTGTGTGTGTGTGTGTGTGTGTGTGTGTGTGTGTTATAGAAGTCTGTGGAAATAGAGTCAGAAATGCTTTTAAGTTTTCCTACGTTCATTCTTGAGTTATTTGTCTCATTTACAATTGTTCGAGGTTTGAAGATTGATGGTACGTGTTGGACTGCTTATGTGGATGTTCATCTTAGAAGAGGAATTTGGTCATTGTAATTGTTTCGGACGGACGGACGGACAGAGAAAAGAGACACAGACCAGCTGCTGTGACGAAGTGGTGGTTAGAGTCGCAGACTTCAACTGGGAGGTCGTGGGTCCGATTTCCATCAAATCCATTTATTGAGGAATGCTTTTTACCCCAACCTGCTCCTACCAAGAGCTGAGTTTGCTATGGGCCCAACTGGTAAGACTTGGACCACACAGTCGAGGTTCATCCATTTAATGGTTATGTCTCTAAGAGTGTTCCTCAACTTTCCTGACCAACACTGCAGGTGCCTGTATCGCTCGAGCCTGGTGAATGCCGGGATACATTATGAACGTAAACGTAGCTAACAGCCCTGACATGCAGTCTCAGAAATGGAACTACGTAGTACTATTTTCATCATCCACATCCTCATCGATCAGCATTTTTAAAATGTCTCAAAATCTGTGGCTCTTCATGCCCTGTTCTCATGGTAACCTCCGTTTCGATGACGCTCCCTACCCCCATCCCCACCCCTCCACCCACCAAATGAAATTGATAAGTAAATAAATCGATGAATAAATAAATAAATAACAACTAAACTCACCAGCAAAACCATCAAACAAACAAAAACCCTAACTGCTGCAGCGGAGATGTTTCACAAAGCACGTGCAATTCGTTTTCCCCATGTGATCCCATTTTTTTTTTTGTGATAGTGAGCATCGCGGGGTACTATCCCCCAGTCTGCTCAGGCACAGGGGAGCGGCACTGAATTAATGATGAGGATTGCGCTAAGCTCCGTGCTTACACAGCATTACTTCACTTTCTTATCTTTCAGCTGTGTTTTTGTTTTTTTTTTATTATTTTGCCGATTCTTCAACTCTCTATCTCCGTCTCTGTGTTTGGGTCTGTCGTTCCTATCTTGGCTTTCTTCTTCGTACTGTCATCTCTCTCTCTCTCTCTCACTAGTGTGTCTGTCTCCATTTCTCACTATCTATCTGCCTCTGTCTCTCTATCTGACTGTCTGTCTGTCTGCCCATATCTCTGCCATTCTCAAATTCTCTCTCTCCTGTAAATCTTTTTGCGCATGCGCAATGTGTGTGTTGTTGTGTGCGCACCGTGCGCGTATGTTGAAATGCTTTTTGGGCTGTCCATGTTGTTGTGTAAAAAAAAAAAAACTTGGTTTAGCTGCTATATGTTTACTGTAATATGTGAAACCTTTGCCCAGTTTTACTTTAGTTTTGGTTCAAGGTCAGGACTACTGGACGTAAGCAGAACTTGCATTTAAGGATTGTTCGACTTCAAACTATAAAATACTGATTTCTTCGTAGTCTAGAGTGTGCGTGTTTGTATGCGTGTGCGCTATGGGATGGCAATTGTTCCATTCTTATCTGTTGTATGTTGCATTTTCCCATATGTTATCAGTCTGCGTATTCTTTTCTTCTTGCTAGAGATCTTTGCTTGCATGTTGTTTTGTTCTGTTTTTCGCTTTGCATTGAGGGCTCCAAGGTGAATATACTTTTTGAAAGTTGAATGACAAAATTGATTTGAACAGCATGTTTTTTGTCACTTTCAAGTCCACTACCCATCTTTTCAAAAGTCAGAACGCCAGAGATACACAAAAACACAGTCAGTAACGCGTGTGTCCGCCATTTGCGTGGATGCACGCGATGCACCTTTGCCTCATGGATTGAGTCAGAGTCCTCAGAGTCATCTGGGGTATTGCCTGCCACTCCTGCTCAAGGAACTGGAACAGCTGGTTGAGGTCAACTGGCGGGGGTGATTGCTTCGAAGTCGCCGGCCCAGCACGTCCCATAGGTGCTCGATTGGATTAAGGTCCAGTGAGCAGGCTGGCCAGTCCACGTGGATCACGTGTTGCTGCTGAAGAAAGTTGTTGACGACTCGAGCCCTGAGGTCGTTGTCTTGAAGAAGTACCGCGTCTGGTCCAATAGCTTGCAGCGCTGGCAGCACAAGGGGCTGCAGGATGCCATCCCAGTAGCCCACACCGTTGAGGTTGCCTTGCACCATGTGCAGGGGGGTTCTGTAGTTCCGTGCCATCCCTCCCCACACCATTATGGATCCACCACCATAGCGATCACGCTCGCTCACGAGACCATCGTGATAGCGTTCTCCTTGCGCCACCAGACACGGTTCCTGCCGTCACGAAATGATAAGGCAAAGCGGGACTCGTCAGTAAACAATACTCTTGCCCACTGATCTCTGGTCCATGCTAAGTGACGCTGGGCCCAAGCCAAACGAGCAGCACGGTGAGCTGGTGTCAGGACAGGATGGACGGCTGGTCGTCTTGAGCGCAGGTGTGCCTCTCTCAACCGGTTCCGTGTGGTCTGGTCACTGACGGCGACATTGCCGGCTGCTTGCAGCTGCCCCCTGAGTGTGTCGGAAGCGGGCCGTTCTCTGCCTCAGAGCCGACAGGACAACAAACCTGTCCTGCTGCCTGGAGGTGGACCTTTGACGTCCTGGACGTCTTCACTCAGCAACGCTTCCTCTTCTGGTTGAAGCAGTCTCTCAAAGTCTGAATGAGCGACTGACAGTCGACAACCAACCTCTCGCACCCCCACGCCCCCTGAAGCCACGCAATTGCCCGCCCTTGGTCATCCTGACTCAATCGTTGTCTGCGAGGCATGGTTGCAAAAGTGCCGTAAACACAGGCATAAATGCCCACCAGTCTCTCAAAACTGGCTGTCAGATAAGACATGGGTTGCACGTGCATTGCAGTATTCCTGCAGTTCCGATGTGCTCTGTTGCACAGGCCTGTTTTATTTGCACCTTTTTTTCGTGCAGTATGTGCACATTTCAGTTCACCGCTATGATGTGCATGACACAGGCCGAGTGATTTTCTGATCAAGTTCAATGATCAGGCGTGTAACAAAATTCAGTAAGTTTGGGTGGGTGCAGTGCCGTGTTATTGTAATAAAAAAAAAAAAAATTCAAACAAGGTATCCTAAAAAGTGGTAGTGGCCTTTCAATTGTTTGGAGCAGTATAGATAGACTAAAAACTCCAAGGATAGTTAACCGAGCACCATTCAAGCAATTTATAGAGCAGCTTAGGGTTACAGTGACTGCAAGAAACATTGAGTTATAAACAAAACTTATTCATATGTCTAAGATTGAAGAAATTCTAGCAATTTATAGAGCAGCTTAGGGTTATAGTGACTGCAAGAAACATTGAGTTATAAACAAAACTTATTCCTATGTCTAGATTGAAGAAGTAAGACAAGCTTCCGGTTACCGCGGAAAAGCAGCAACTACACTTTTCTGCCTTTTTCGATTTTAAGAAAAATGCTATCCCAGAAAAAGGCTGGTGTGCAATACCGTAGTATGTTTGTCGAGTTTTCAAAAAAACCACCCAAAGGTGCCACCTAAGAAGCAAAAGCAAATCAAGAAAGAGCAAAACAAGCTACATTTTCTTGTGTAACGTAGAAAATATAAAAAGATAACCTCTTAGACATAAGTGCTGAGGGCCAGCTCTTGAAATGAATCCGCAAGGGACTGAATTATAATAGACTAAATAAATTCCTTTTTTCTGGGATAGCATTTTTTTTAAACCGAAAAGGCAGATGAGCCAAGTTACCACTTTCCGCGGCCACTGAGGAGAAACAATCAGGTTTCGAAATACCGGTATCTGACCAGGAGTTATTATGTCAGTGAGTTTTCTCCCCATTGGAGATTGTCTCCCCCTTGGAGACTATAAGCTTGCTAAAGGCTCATTTCGAGAAGCATTTATTATTCCCCATTCACCCTCTCAAGCACATACTGTTAGTTAGGCAGAATTATCTACCACTGCAGATACGAATGCTTATCCCCCCTTACTTCTTCAATCTAAGACATAAGAGCAAGCTTTGTTTATAATTCTCTCTCTTTAAAATACCAACAGCGAAGGCCGGGAGAGCAGAAAGGCATCAATGAAGATCAAAAAGACTTCATGTCGGGATTGAGAACCCCTTGTAGAGCCAGAATCAGGACAGTCCATTTAGTGTTGTAGATGGACCGGCTAGGACGAACGTTTTCACACATTGAATGTTTCACGGTAGAGTGGCCGAGGGAAGCTGAAACATTTTCCCTCCCTCGTCCATCCATTAGGAAGACTTCTCTAAATTTCGGCATCTCTTACAAAAAATTCTGTATGGTAGGTTTTTGTAAGCCTGTAAGCTAGAAAACTTTTAGAATGGCAAGGTCGAATGATGTAGGTGGTGTGCTTCAAACTTCCAAAGTGGAAATGTGTGGAAATTCAGACTGATTGGAAATGTTCCCAAAGACAATCTCTGCATCCTGCAGATTGAATGAATGCAGATTCCCAATGGAAATAGGAAACAAGTGTTTTCTTCAATCTGGGTATATTCGGATTTGAAAAAAAAAAAAAACAACTTTAGATGGGATTTCTGGTTCAGAGTACAATTTCAGGCATTAGTTTAAAATGTCAGATGAACCTGCAGTTTGAAAATGAGGGCTTACAGCATTTATGTAAAGATGGTACACAGCAGTGGTTCGAAACCCACTCAAGCAGAATCGATGCTCTTAGTGGTGAGTGGGTTGATCGCTTTCGCTTAAGACGGTCGTATAGATACATAAACCATGTAACTGTAATTTAACCTTCAAAGGTGACCATCAGTGAATGTGAACACCAAGATGATAAGAGTGAAAGCAAAGATGTGTGACTTCGCTGAGGCTCCCCCCTCCCCCTCACAGTGCCAGGACAGCCAATTCTACATGGCATAACGACCACGTCCACTGTCCAGTTAATGTCTATGTTATGTCAGGACTAGAGCAAATATTTATACAAAGAACTGATCAAACCTTACGGGTATTACTCAGGGTATCATTCAGACCTCTAACCTCCTGACAATGATTTAACATTACTATCATTGTTGTCGTGAATATTTATTTGCTACTACTGCTACCGCTGCTGCAGCTGCTACTTTTACTACGACTACGACTTCTGCTATTACTCTGCTCTCTGCTCTTCTTCTTCTTCTTCTTCTTCTTGTTAGAAATTGTCCTCATTATTATTTTTTTTATCATCATCATCGTCTTCGTCATCATCATCATCATCAAATCATCATCATCATCATCATCATCGTTATCATCATCATCATAATCATCATCATCATCGTTCATCATCATCATCATCATCATCATCATCATCATCATCATCACCATCATCATCATTATCACCACCACCATCATCATCATCATAAACATCCATGTCACAATCTTCAAAATGCTAAAACGTAGTCGTATATGCAGTTGAGGTAGTAGTAGAAGAAGTAATAGTGCCAACAGCAGCAGCAGCAGTAGCAGCAGCAGCAGCAGCAGCAGCAGGTATATGACTCGGAGGAAGAGGAATTGGAGCGATTGTAATAGTAACAGAAGTAAATGGTCGTTTATATGACACTTCCCTTTTGGCTGAAAGTGCGAGACATTTACAATAGAATGCACATTCATATTATGTGTCTGTGCCTGTACTTGAGTGCATTTATCATGTACGTCTCTGTTAAGTGTATATCAGTATTTATGTGCATTTTATTATGTATAGTTGTTTTTTATTATCGAGAGTAATCATTCATCTGTGTGCATGCATATATATATATATGTGTGTGTGTGTGTGTGTGTGTGTGTGTGTGTGTGTGTGTGTGTGTGTGTGTGTGTGTGTGTGTGTGCACGCGTGCGTGCTGTGTGTGTTTCTGTCTTGTGTGTGTGTGTGTGTGTGTGAGAGAGAGAGGAGAGAGAGAGAGCGAGAGAGAGAAGAGAGAGATAGAGAGAGAGAGAGAGAGAGGAAGATTCAATATATTTTATTCAAATAGGCCTTAGCCCAGCATGAAGGGAAAGTTTACCATGTGACTGGCTGAAGATAAGTAAGAGATTCAGAGTAAAAGCAAAATGAATATACGATATATTCATGTACATTTCAGGGAGTCACAACACAAATCTAAGTTTACACCCTGTATACAAGAACAAACAGAATATTTACGTCCCCAGGCAGAACAGATGACATTTAGGAAACTCCATGTCTATGATATGAAGCCCTGGTTAACGTTATTAGTATACATTTAAGTGCTAACCAACAAAGAACAACATGCGCAAGAGAGAGAGAGAGAGAGAGAGAGAGAGAGAGAGAGAGAGAGAGAGAGAGAGAGACAGAGAGACAGACAGACAGACAGACAGAGAGAGAGAGAGCTCCTGTATACACATGTGTTTAGAGATGCATACAAACACCAGTGTGCATATGTGGATATGTGGATAATTTGCACAGGTATATAAATGTGTGTGTGTGTGTGTGTGTGTGTGTGTGTGTGTGTGTGTGTGTGTGTGTGTGTGCGCGCGCGCACACATATGTGTATGTGTGTGTGTGCTCATGCACGTATATATGCAGGTGCAATCGTGTGTGTTTCTGCAAGCGCGCGCGCGTGTGTGTGTGTACGTGAGCGTGCGCACGTGAGCGTGCGTACGTGAGCGCGCGCGCGTATGTGTGTGTGTGTGTGTGTGTGTTGTGTGTTTGTGTATGTGTGTGTGTTAGTGATGGTTGGGGATGCTGCAGAAATAGGATGGGGTGAGTGGGGGTTAGGGGGGGTCATCATTATATCTATGCCTATGCTCACACGCTTGTGTGCTTGAATGTATTTGGTTTTTAATGTACATGTATATGTCTGCATGCGTACATGCACAAACGCTTATGTACACTGCTAAAAAAAATAAAATCACACACACACACACGCGCGCGCGCAACGCGCACACACACACACACACAAAACAAACAAAAAAAAAACCCAGTAGCACATTGGTATGAAAGCGAAACGAGCAGTTACTGAAGTAGTACGTTGTGCGGGACGGGAACTCGCTGCACGTGCAATTCGTTTCTTCATGTCTGATCCCATTTGTTGTGAGAGTGAGCACCGCGGAATAATATCCCCACACCCCACTGAGCAACAGGGGCCGGCACTCAATTCATGATGAGGATCGCGCTGACCTCCGTGCTTGTACTGCATTACTTCGCTTTCTTATTTTCTGTACTTTGAAAACTCCGCTGACACTTTAAATCTCTCAATACCCCAGTGTAATGCTTGTTTGATGAATATCATTCATGACGCTATCAGTAGTAGTAGTAGTAGTAGTAGTAGTTGTAGTAGTAGCAGCAGTAGTAGAAGTAGTTATAGTAGTAGCAGCGGCAGCAGTAGGTGCAGTAGTAGTAGTAGTAGCAGAAAAAGGACTAGAAAGAAGAAGAAAAAGAAGAAGAAGAAGAAGAAGAAGAAGAAGAAAAGAAAAAACAGATATTAGGGAAGGTACAGTTGAACACAAGGACAACAAGCTGTCTTGGTTGTAAATGAAATTTTCGGCTTTATTTGCCTTCGTCAGCACATGACATCCTCCCTGAGTGCCAGCAGGTAAGGTAGTGAGGGAAGAGACGTAAATATTCAATATGACGTAATATAAAACAAATTACGTACTAGAATGATACGTAACTCGACAGACGTGTCACAGGTAGTAATCTGATGAATGAAAGCTGTGTGTGTGTGTGTGTGTGTGTGTGTGTGTGTGTGTGTGTGTCGCAGTTGTATGTCTGTGTCTGATGAATGTGCGAGCGCGTGCGAGGACGAGTGTATGCGCTGTGTGTGTGTGTGTGTGTGTGTGTGTGTGTGTGTGTGTGTGTGTGTGTAGTAGTCTTCAATTTAATGTCTATTCACGTTATGTGGTCTAGACACACAAAATAGAAGAACGCAGCAGCACTTAAAAATATACCAAGTAGCATCCAATAAAGATACAGCATCTGCGTCTCTTTACAGGTATGTAAAAATCGGACCCCGAGTCAATGCCATTGTCACATATTATTGAGGACTTACTTAAAATTTCATCCAGGGAAGATTCAGCTAAAGCAAGTAAGTAAAGTCTTTAAAAAAAAAAAAAAAAAACAAAAAAAAACGGTTCACATCTTAGTACTTTCTGCATATTTGATATCTCTTTTCGCCACAGCTTTATTTTATGTCATTTGTAAATTTTGTTTTAAAACCATTAAGTTTAATTCTGTGGATCAAAGAGGTCATTGACCTTACATGAAGTGTGTGTGTGTGTGTGTGTGTGTGTGTGTGTGTGTGTGTGTGTGTGTGTGTGTGTGTGCGTGCGTGTGCGTGTGCGTGTGCGTGCGTGCGTGTGTGTGTGTGTGTGTGTGTGTGTGTGTGTGTGTGTGTGTGTGTGCGCGTGTGCGTGTGCGTGTGTTTTGAGAGAGAGGAGAGAGAGAGACAGAGAGACAGAGACAGAGAGACAGTGAGATTGTTTTGTTAAATCATCCTCATAACTTTATAATATGTGTCAGTTTTCAGGATAGCCTCCCCCCCCCCCCCCCCCCCCCCCCCCCCCCCACACCCCCACACCCCCCCACTCCCTACACACAAGGGAAAAAAATAAAAAAAAAAAAAAAAAGGGGGGGGGGGGGGGGGGGGGGGGGGTTATAAATACGTCGTTCAGGTAATCCAGGACGGAGAAGCAATCAGGCTCCGCTACAAAATGATGGTGAAGCATACTGTTACAGAAGTAATCAGGGCTTCGAGACAAAATGATGGCCAAATAATGTTACAGAAGTATTCGGCCTCCACAACAAAATGACGGTGAAAACATTTTGTTTCAGAGAAGTATTCAGACTCTGCTGCAAATGACGGAGAAAACATGTTGTTACAGGAGAAGTATCCACGATCCACACAAAAAATGATGGCGAAAACGTGTTCTTACATGAGAAGTATCCAGGCTCCACCACAAATGATGGAGAAAACATGTTGTTACAGGAGGAGTGTTCAGAATCCACAGCAAATGATGGCAAAAAACATGTTGCTACAGTAGTATCCGGGTTTCACAACAACATGATGGTGAACATGAGAAGTATTTGGTCTCCACAACAAAATGATGGCGACGACACATATATATATATATGCGTGTGTGTGTGTGTGTGTGTGTGTGTGTGTGTGTGTGTGTGTGTGTGTGTGTGTGTGTGTATGCATCATTCTATCTACCTATCTATCTATCTATCTGCCTGTCTGTCTGTCTGTCTATGTACATAAGCATATATATATATATATATATATATATATATATATATATATATATATATATATATATATATATATCCAACTACGTTCCTATCAAACTGTCAAAGTAGCTACCTCTGTTTGTAAGTATCTATGTATCTGGAGCTATTTACTTTTGTTTGTTTTTGTTTTGTTTTGGGCTATCTGCGTCTTGTGTACTTTCAGTAGCTGGCCCATCTTTTGATAGAATACTGATTCAAACTTCAGACAGCCTGCAATACTGCAAAAGTGAACCCTTTGTTACTTTCGAATAAACAAAACGTTCGACACCGGAAACAAATATTTGAATGGAAATTATATGACGTGTGGTCGGCGAGCGAATATTTAGGGGGGAAAAAGATACGTTGGTAAGCTCGAACTCACGCAGTGTATATGATGTATGCTTTTCAGCAAAGCCAATATATATAGATAACGCACTCTAGAACCATAGTGTTCTCTCTGTCTGTCTGTCTGTCTGTCTGTTCTCTCTCTCTCTCTCTCACTCTCTCTCTCTCTCTCTCTCTCTCTCTCTCTCTCTCTCTCTCTCTCTCTCTCTCTCTCTCTCTCGCGCAATGCTGTATGGTTTTGGAACAAAGCCACATAATCGATCATGTATACTAGAACATTCTCTCTCTCTCTCTCTCTCTCTCTCTCCTCTCTCTCTCTCTCTCTCTCTCCTCTCTCTCTCTCTCTCTCTCTCCATCTCTCTCTTCTCCCGCAGGCAAGAATCGCCTGGCATACGGAAATCGGATGCAAAGGGAGAGCATCCTGATAGATTCTTCCAAGGTAATCACTACGGAAGGCGCCAAACCATTGATGCGAAAGCATGAATGCTTCTGGACACCTCCCATGGCAACGTATTTCTTTGAAAGCAGAAAAGAACAAGAAAGAAAAAAGAAAAATGCGTACGACAAAAATGAATGAGCGGAAAAAAATTGTCTGAAACTGAACGATCAGAGAGAAAGAGAGAGATAGAAAGGAAAATAAAAAAAAGAAGAGGAAAAAGGAAGGAAGGAAAGGTGGGTTTTTGCCTACTCTGGTGAATTCTAAGAGCTTGTACCTTGTTGGTTTTCTGTCTGTTTTTCTCCATGTCGTTCTTCCCTTTTCTCTCTTTGTCGAGATCGTACCCAGCTAGCTTGGTTTTGTTTGTTTCTGTTCTTTGCTTTGTTTTTTCTGTGACAATGTTCAAAACTCTATAGGCAACGGCAGTCTTATTTAACATGTTAATGTGTGTGTGTGTGTGTGTGTGTG
>JADBJO010000765.1:272500-275000 GCA_016801955.1 Conus betulinus | reverse complement strand
AAGCGGCCAACTGAAATCGAGGATGTTACAGCAAAAGTAATCGCTGCAATTCTATCCACTCACAAAAGAATATTTAGTATTAGTGGATTGCAGACCACATCATTTTTTTTTTAGGGAAGCAATCCGCACTGACCATCTCACCTGTCTGCATGGAGCCACCGCCTGGCTGGCTGTTGTTTAGCGGCTCCAGCACCAATGGTCCACCAAAACCTGTCACTTTCAGGTGACGCTATGGTGATTTACCAAAAGAAATCATCTTTCTGGGGGTTTCTTTTTTTTTCCCCCATTATATTCTTCCTCTTTGCAAAGACAATTATGTTCTCATGAGAAAATATTCAGTATACATGACATATACTACTATTGACATAAACAAATTTACCTATTGCAAAGTCATTACTTCAAATGACATACAGGAATGCTATCAAAGTGAATATTTTCAAAGTCATTATTAAAGTCGAATGTGAGAGCGCATGGCAAGCGTTACGTTATTGCTGTAAGTGAATATTACACACAAGTCTTTTCACTCTCACACACACACACTCACACACACACACACCACTCACACACAACACACACTCCACGCTCTCTCTCCACTCTCTCTCTCTCTCCCTCTCTCACTCTCACACACACCACACACACACACACACACACACACACACACACACCACACACCACACACACACACACACACACACGCTTCACTTCAAATTTAACGCAAAAATATGGGGTTTTGTTCAATTAGGGTAAACATGAACGATCAATTTTTGACCAAATTTAGGTTTGGTCTAACCACAATCAATACCAAGCATAGTACCAACATAAAACTGTTTGCTAAGCTGAACTATCATGTCCTTTCTATGAAGAAGCTGTTGTGAGGATGTAATACACTTTGTTCTGAAATGCCCTGCTCTAGATTATTTTCCATGTAAAAACCAATTCCAAAGAAAGACTGTACCTATCCGTGGTTTGTTTTGTTTGTTTTTGCTTATTGATGGCGTCGGATGATAAAAAAAAACAGTTTCGTAACCTGGGCTGTTTTTGTTGATAGCTTTCTCTCTGAAGGGAGGCAGTTTTGTCTTTGAACTTGTTACATGTTCTGAAAAGACCCATATACACGCGAAGAGTAACTGGAGCAGTGTACTCTTTATTACATTGTTATCCTCCGCTTGTTCACGTGGAGCTGGAATACTCTCTCTCTCATCCTCGTCTTTGTGTGAATACTCTCTCTCTCTCTCTCTCTTTTGTCTTTCTTCTCTCCTCTCTCTCTTTCTCTCTTCTTCTCTCCTCTCTCTCTCTCTCTCTCTCTCGCTCTCTGTCTCGTCCTCCTCTCCCCCCTCTGTCTCTCTCTCTCTCTCTCTCTCTCTCTCTCTCTCTCTCTCTCTCCTCTCTCGGATCTCTCTCTCTTTCTCTAACAGCGCCTAGACATTACGGGCTGACTGAGCGTGGGCGCGGCGAGATGCCCATTCTCCCAGGGACCCCCTTTGCAGGCTAATGATATAACTAAGCGGAAAGATTCCCGGCCCTGGCGATTACAGTGGGTCCCCCCCCAGGGCGTTGCCCGATCTGCAGTCTTGTTCAGTCCATCAGAAACATAACTCATCTCGCCCCATCGCTATGCCACAACCTGAAATGCAACAATGCAACTCTTTGCACGAACGTGTAGTGGGGCTGCAGTTTTAAAGACGTACTATCCCTAAAAGCAACCGAACGGCATTGCTATTTTTGTTCGTATGAAATTCACCGAAAATATAATAAAGCTGCATTTTTTTGTGTGTGTCTTAACGGTAAGAAACCGTTGCAATTTTTTTTTTTCTCAGAGGATATTGGAATGTTTTGTTATCAAAGTAGACAGAAAAATGGGAAAGAGTTATTGACTGTGCAGTTGATTCTGCCGAATAATAGTTCAAAGAGATAGAACTAATATAAGTTATCACCCATTAACAGCAAAGGATGTAGGTCTTCATATTCCTTCGGCTTCATTAGATAGCGAACCATAAAACCCTTCAGAAAGGAACGGTCTCGACCGAACTCTTACCAGTTGTTACATTACTTGCCCAATCTCGGACAAAATAAGTGGCAATTTACCATTTTTTCATTCACGGCAACTCGAAAATTGTCACATACAAAAACTATAGCATTTATTACATCCGTGGTGCAAACAATTGTATCACTATAGTTTTTTCGCATATATTGTTGCATTGCTACATATTTCGCCGTATCAGGACAGGGGCTTGTGAGGATGCAGCAACTGACTGGCCCTGAGCCATGTTTGGCTGGCTTGTCAACAGAAATAGGTTAACACCGTGCCTAAGTAGCGATCAATCGTAGCCAAGTTTACAGTCATTCAGCGAATTTGTCACCCTCAGACAGAAAATATCTCTCTCTCTCTCTCTCTCTCTCTGTACATATGTATAAACATACACAGACACACACAGACACACACACACATATCATATATACATACATACATATATATATATATATATATATATATATATAT
>JADBJO010000765.1:247500-262500 GCA_016801955.1 Conus betulinus | reverse complement strand
ATGTATCAATGATAACCAGAGAGAGAGAGAGAGAGAGAGAGAGAGAGAGAGAGAGAGAGAGAGAGGAGAGAGAGAGAGAGAGAGAGAGAGAGAGAGAGAGAGAGAGAGAGAGAGAGAGAGAGAGAGAGAGAGCAAAAACTGACCATCATTACCTTACTTTCCTGCTCTCGGAGACTGTACCATCATCTCTCTCTGGACCAATCAAGTCCTGTTGTTTTATACGCCAGCCGACCACGAAGGCCATATCAGAGCCGAAAGAAAAAGACCGTCACCATGGTAACAGAATCAGCCAGCCTTAATAACAGCCGTTCTGATGAAGTTAGACCTGTGTAATACTGTTCTCAACTGCTTAGTGCGGATCGTTCTGCCATTAGTGTAGCTACATGGTCTGCAAGGACGATTTGACGGTGCTCATAAGTAGGCTGTAGGCTACTGTGTGAGTAACGTGAAAAACTGATCCCCCCTGGGCAGATTTGACCCTAGTATTTTCTTCGATCTTAGCAAGAAAAAAAAGGAATTCACAAATAACGCCCCCCCCTCCCCCCCCCCCCCCCCCCCCCCCCCCCCCCCCCCCCCCACACACACACACACACACACAAATAAAGAAAAAGATAGAAAGCGAGAGTCCCCGCCCACTCCCATTCCCTTCCTTCTTATTGAAATATAGATTTCAAAACTGAACATCGTAGAACTTTAGCACAGCATCTAACCAATGAAAATACATGAAATTTTATAGAAACAAATGGTATGGTAACAAAAAAAAAAATCTCAGTTCTGGAACCTTCTACATCCTCTGGAAGCTTCTACACTTTTGTTTCGTTTTGAAGAGTGCAACACTATTTCGTCTCCCTTATCTCATTGCAAGGTAAATGAAAATCGCGCCACACAGTTTCATTAAATTTCCAAGACAAAAAGAAAGTCATTTCAATCTGAATAAAAAATGAATGTGAGGCAAAAATCGATCTGGATTTTATGACAAAGGACAAATAAGAAAATCCAAGATGTTCAGAAGTGCAGTTTAAAGGGAAAGTGAACTTTAGCACTTGAAATCTGTGCATATCAAGGTCACGCTGTACGTTTGACCCCCTTTAAATGACAGCCTACGGAAAGAAGACCTCAACTGAACAACATTTACAAGGCACCTCTACCCGATATAGCACCACCTCTCTCGTAAGAATCGTGCATCTTAGTTGTCGGTGACTGGTTAAATCTCTTCTTTCACGTAGGGCCCTCAATCAATGGGTTTTAAAGGAAACCTCGGCTCACATGAGCACACACTAGGGACAGTTTTGAATTAACTATACATTTACACCCACGGTGTAATTTTCTTCTTCCACACGAATTTCAGGATAGATTGGTTTCTTGTTGGCACCAACACTGGGCTGTTATTTTTAAAGCAGTGAGATTTTTGTTGCTACCTAGAGTTAGACTAGTCTCCAAAAAAAAGAAAATGCACTACTCACTCGTAGCTTTCGACAGCCATCCGGCCGTCTTCCTCAGCGATGCTGTTGCTGACTGAGTGAACTTGATTCAGATCACGCGACCATGGGAACGTACCCCAGATCACGTGACCGAATCAGTGAAGTGAAGCGTACACCGGGGGCAAGGTGTAGGGGCCCTGGTCCCTGTTGAGCGGGGGCTTGGTGGCTACGATTTAGATGGCCTCCTTGACCCATCGCTAGAACCACTTGTTTTCTCTGTCCAGGATGTTGACATTGTCCATGTCAAATTGGTGTTGCTCGGAGTGCAGGTGTGCTCCGACAGGTGAAGAGTCCCTCTTGTGTTCTGTGAGTCTCTTTTGGAGGGGACGTTCTGTTTCTCCCGACATAGTGTTGGTTGCAGTAACGGCAGTCTATTCTGTAGATGACGCCGGATTTGTCAAGTTTGAGAGTTTTGTTGCTCACCCAAGCATTTTGCACAGGATAGGAGTGTCAAAGGAGCTCTGACAAATATGAGACAAAATAGCTCAGTTGGTAAAGCAGCTGGAGCATTGGGATCGCTAGTTTGAATCTTTCCAAGGCTGTTTCAGTTTTCCCCCCTCGAAGTTGACATTGGTTCTGATACCTTTCACTCAGTAAGTCCTTCAAATGAGACTATGAATCGAGGTTCCGGGTTTGAATGCATGCATAACCTCTTGTGCAAACGTAAAACCCTACCTACGTGACGGAAAACCCAGTGTGGCTGCTGGTATGGATCATATATACATATAGACACACACACACACACACACACACACACACACACACACACACACACACACACACATATATATATATATATATATATATATATATATATATACATATGTGTGTATATATATATATATATATATATATATATATATATATATATGTATGTATGTATATACATGCTATATACGTATAGCATGTATCGTCTTTGAACAATCGAACGAAACAGTGTAAAAAATGAGTGACTTCCGAATTACACAGGAAATGAACGATTGGTGCCAGCAGGCAGCTCTTCCATTGACTCTACCCACGTAGGCAGTTCTTTGTGTAAACGAAAACTTTGTAAAGCGCTTTGAACTTGATCTTCAAACGAGGAGAAGCGCAATATAGGTACTTAACAATGATAATTTCAATGTTTACTTCCATAAAACGAACACATATCGTGCCCTGCGAGCAGGCACAATATTTCGAAGGCGGGTATTGGTTTTAGTCTTAACAATATATTTTCTATGTGGCTATCTGCCTAGTTTAATTCAAGGAAGTCTTTATACATTTGTTTCCGTCCTGTGTGATTTTAGCAGGTCTTTAAAAAGATATGTGTCTTCGTCTTCTGGAAAGTCTGCAAGAATAATTTTTCTCTTTCTCTGTCGGTCTCTTCGACTCAATTTCTCGTTTTTCTTCTCTTTCTTATCTGTATTTATGGCTACCCTTAGAAAATCTTAGACTATTTTTCATCGCTGTTTACAATTCATGACATACTAGTTTGCTTGGGGAGTGGGGGGGGGGGGGGGGGGGGGGCGGGGGGAAGTTCTTTTAGTTTTGCGAGTAGATTGTGACTGTTTAATTGCTGAAATGGGTACTAGCTGTCCATTCTGTGGTGCTGTTTGCAATCATTCACTTTAATGGACTGTGTTGCGTTGACATTTGTACTTTTCTTCTTTCTTCAAGCATTGAATAGTAAATCAGCAATCAAATCAGCTTGAACGGTTGGTAACCTTAGGGCTGTCAGGCATCATCCGCCTCAAGGATGTCATTTTCTCTAGATACCATTTCATCAATGGGCGTCCATTTTCATAGATCGTTGTCTCTTCTGTTTGCATCTCTTTTAGGACCTGGGATTTGTTTTTGTTTTTGTACTTCTTGCGGTGACAATCCTGAAAAGTCCCCATGTGATTGGCTAGCTGTGATAATACTGAAGCCAAAACTAGACTGAAAACAGTGTCTGGCTGCCTGTCTTTTTGTTTCGCCCCGCGAGAGACAACTCGAGTTCAACACAGCAGATCTGCCTCACATTTCACCAGGTGGTTTTAAAGGGTCAATGTCTAGCGGTGGTTATTTTGGGAGGTCTGTGCGCACCAAACAGGCGGAGAGCCATACAAGCAAGCAAGCAAGCAAGCAAACAAACAAGCAAAGCAGCAAAGGAAACACAGGCATTTCTCCGTCTGTATTAGCAACGCGCAGAATTCGCCTGCCCACCTCCCTGGACGCTGATCTTCCCAGCAGTCTTTCTAACAGCCTGAGGCAGAAACCAGTGACAGATTAAGTGATAGAATTTAAACTGTAAGCAATACGTACCAAATTATTGAAGTAAATAACCGTGTAAATTAGTTCAAATAACAGAGTAATCAAATAGATAGATAGATAGATAGATAGATAGATAGATAGATAGATAGATAGTTGGATAGATTGATGGATAGATGGATAAATGAATAAATAAGTAAATAAATAAATAAATGAATACGTAGATAACAAAAATAACACAACATTAATGTATGCAAATATAAGCCCACAGATCTGTTCACTAGCATTTTTCGTTATGAAAGGTTAGGCAGGTGACGCATGTTTCGACCGCATTCCTCGATTCACAATTGTTTCATGAATTGTTAAATGCATCCGAGCGCAGTCTCTCTCTCTCTCTCTCTCTCTCTCTCTCTCTCTCTCTGTATGTGTGTGTGTCTGTGTGTGAGTGTGCACGCGCGCGCGCGCGCGCGCGTGTGTGTGTGTGTGCGTGCGCGCGCGCGCGCGCGCGCGTGTGTGTGTCCGTGTCTGTGTCGGTGTATGTGTGTGCGTGCGTATGCATATCTGTGTGTGTATGTGTGTGTGAGTGTGTGTGTGTGTGTTTATGTGTGTGTGTGTGAGTGTGTGTGTGTGTATGTGTGTGTGTGTGTGTGTGTGTGTGGTGTGTGTGTGTGTGTGTGTGTGTGTGTGTGTGTGCGGGTTCGCGATTATCTTTGCTTGTGTGCATGCACATGCACATGTAGGTTTATGGGCATGTGTATGTATGCATTCGTACATCTCTCTCTCTCTCTCTCTCTCTCTCTCTCTCTCTTTTTTTTTTTTTTTTTTTTACTTTACTGCATTACTCCTGTGCGTGAGGTGAGGACATAACGAAATGTTACGAATGCTGTTTTGGTTAACTTTGGATTTGATCCACACTAGGAATGAAAGTATACTATTTGTTTGCAGGAAAGGAAGAGGGAAATGTTTTTGTTCCGTTACCTCTCTCCCCCTCTTGTCAAAAGACCTCTTTGGTTATGACAATAAAATATCAAAGTGTCAAAGTGTCAAGTGTCTCTCTCTCCCTCCCTCTCTCTCTCTCTCCTCTCTCTCTCTCTCTCTCTCTCTCTCCCCTTCTCTCTCTTTCTCTCTCTCTCTAGCTCTGTGTGTGTGTGTGTGTGTGTGTGTGTGTGTGTGTGTGTTTGTGTGTGTGTGTGTGTGTGTGTGTGTGTGTGTGTGAGTGTGTGTGTGTGTGTGTGTGCGTGTGTGTGTGTGTGTGTGTGCGCGTGTGTGTGCGTGCGTGTGTGTGCATGCTAACATGCTTGCGTACATGTATATGTGCGTACTTGTGTGTGTACGTATGTGTGTGTGTGTGTGTGTGTGTGTGTGTGTGTGTGTGTGTTGTGTGTGTGCGCGCGCGCGCGCGCGCGCGCGTTCTTGTTTGTGAGGTGAGAGAGAGAGAGAGTCAGTCAGGCAGACAGATACACAGCCAGACAAAACAAACACATAGGCAGACACACAGACAGACACATAGAAAGACAGACAGTGAGACAGATAGACAGACGGACACAGAAACAGAGATAGAGAGAAGAAAAAAAAAAGTAGACAGTCAGACAGACAGACTGGTGGAATGAGATGCTATTATGAGGCACGAAGTTTTTCACAGTTTCAATAAGATACACACACGACCTCTGCGTTGATCTTCTTCATCATCTTTTTTAAACGAAATATGATCTGCACGTGCCTCATATGATCTGATCTGACCAAGAGGCATAATCTTTCGTCTACATTGACACAAGCAGGCAGCAGTGATGGTGATTCTCTTCTATCATCATCAAGCACCCCACCATCGAGAAACAGTCATCCTTTTCATTTTTTTTAAAAACGCCCCTCCCGGACCTCTCCGGAGCACACAATTGGCGTGGGATCTTCCTTTGTCTATGCACCCGCCGAGACCCCCAGACAACACGCGGGCACTTAAGTTAAAAGACATTGATGTGGGTGGGGCGGGCTGGCGCGCCACGACTGACTGCGGTATTGTGGCTGACTTCGCACAAACCCGCCTGACCTTTGGAAAGGCTCGGGCAAGTCGATAATGAAGTGAAGATTAACGCTGGGTATGTTACGAGGCTGGCAGGTGTGCGAGGTCCTTAACATGTGGAGCTGGCAGGTATAGGTCGAGCTGGATCGCCGTTGGCCTTTTTGAGCGAAATTGGTTGCCCTTTTTAGCGATGAAGAAAACCCAAAATATAGCCTTTCTCAGCGAGACGAAGAGAGCTTTTTTTTTTTTTTTTTTTTTTTTTCGTTTGTTTGTTTTGTTTGTTTTTTTTTTTTTTTAACGGTGTATGCTTAAGGTTCTGCCTACCGATAAGAGTTTACAGAATGTTTTATGAATCTCGTTACCCGACTTACACATTAAAATTGACGGATTAAAGAAACAAAGATGATTATCACAGACGAAGGTGAAACGGTCTAGTTTCATATTCAGCTTCCTTTCTTTTAAATTTCACTTTGTATTTGATCCAAAGACTATCAACGTGGTCTGTAAGAACTAGGAGTCAAAAGCGATTTTTTTGTTGTTGTAATATTCAGCTATCATTTTTTTCTCTTGCCATGCACCAAAAATAGTAACGGCCTGTGACTGGTGGGAAAAATCATCCGGTCTTTTATTCGCTTCTAGTGACAGTACATACAATTTTTTTTAATAATGAAAAAAAAAATCCTCCTCTTTTCAGGCTTGCCTTAGAAGAATTTGTCGGTCGCTACGTATTGACAGGCATTTCAAACCATAGAAGTACAACAGAAGAGTTATATTAAAAACAAAAAAACAAGCAGACAACACAAACAAATGACTGCTCCTTTCTCAAACCGCAAATCCCATCGAAATAGTCTTGGTGTGACCTGGAATCACTGACCGTGGATACGATCATTTGGATCAGTGAAGCAACTTGATTAGATTGTCGTTCAGTCTGGTGTTATTCTTGATAAGGCCTCTAAAACAACAACTAGTAGTGTAACTCTTGTTCCCTCGCTGAAACAAATACACACCCATAACTCCAAAGGAACGCTGCTTAGGACACAGAATCGCCTAGCAGATATGACAGCACAGAGCACACAGAACAAACAAGGAAAACCCGGGTTACCGTACTTGTTTGTTGTTTACTGTGTATACTGTTCCCTGCCTATTTTTGTATTTACCCTAAGTGTTCTTAACTTTATAGACGCAAATGTCCATAGCATCACTTAGCCTGTGACAATTTTCCGAGATGATCTTTTGAAAATCCTTTGCTTCAGAATGAGGAAAAAAAAAAACCGAGAATTTTTTTTTTTGCTGCATCTTCTGTGCCGCGTTAAATGGCATTGCCCCCACGCCGCTCATTCCGGCTCCCCGTCTACGACTACATTCCAGTTTGTCCCACTTCAGTCCCGGTCCCAGAAGTCCACAGGAAGCAGTCAATGTCACGTGGCCATAAGACAACCTACCAGAGAAGTGGTGGTTCTCTGCATCACTGCAGTCGAGCCACCTCATATATGGTTGGTTGCAGTTTTTTGAAAAAGCCTGTATATTAATGGCAGTTCAACAAGACCCAGGACACTACCTACTTTGAACATACTCAAGTGACATAGACATATATATTAGCGTTGGCAAAGGCGTTGAGTTGGTGGAATGCATTCTTTTGGTAAAAAGTGAGTATGAGAGAGCAGTTCAGAGAGACAAGAGATGAATGAGAGAGATAGAATTATGAACATACCTCAAAGAGAACAATAGAGAGATAGATGGTACTTTAGAGTTGGAGAAATAGGCGTTGAGCTTAATCATGGTTAATGCAAATACAATTGGGTAGTAATGAGAGAGAGAGAGAAAGAGAGAGAGAGAGAGAGAGAGAGAGAGAGAGAGAGAGAGAGAGAGAGAGAGAGGAGAGAGAGAGAGAGAGAGAATAATGTAACATTTCATCGTAATCATTGGATTACGTAAAAATACAAGCTTTTGTACTGAGAGAGAGAGAGAAGAGAGAGAGAGAGAGAGAGAGAGAGAGAGAGAGAGAGAGAATACTGAGGTATACCAATTCACGCAGAATTAAAGGGAAACCAGTTGACACGAACGAACGAACGAACGAACGAAGAATACAAGATAAAAAAAAAGAGGAAAATGAGCTAGCGAAGGGAGAAAGATGCCGACGTGCACCAGGACCTCAGATCATAACCCAGGCGGGCAAGACACAGACCGTGATCGACCATACGTTTCTTAACTGGTCCCATGACGTCTGGGGAGATCGATAGGCCGAGGGTGTTAAAGAAGTGGACAATGCAGAGGCTGAGCAGACGGGTGGTGAGAGAGAGAGAGAGAGAGAGAGAGAGAGAGAGAGAGAGAGAGAGAGAGAGAGAGAGAGAGAGAACTCGTGTACTCGTAAACTCGTGAACTCGTGACTTTAGTATGAGGCCTCCAGCCTATCCACATGAGACACGTAACATGAAATTGTTTTATGCTATTGAAAATGAATGATTCATACAGACAAATTTCAAAAAGAAGGATGCTCATTTGGCGATAACAAAAGTAACAAAACTTAGGTTTATAACATATCACTCCAACTGTTCCTCTCTAAAACGAGAGAAAGAGAGAGAGAGAGAGAGAGAGAGAGAGAGAGAGAGAGAGAGAGAGAGGAGGAGGGAGGGAGGAGACACAGAGGCAGGCAGACAAAGACAGACTAAACATACATGCAGACAGACACGAGACAAAGATAGAGAAAGACAGAGACAGGGGACGGAGAGACAGACAGACAAAGACAGACAAAAGATACACGCAGACAGACAGAGACAAAGACAGAGACAGAGAGACCAACAGAGAGAGACAGATTGGGACTGTAATCAGATGGGAAGAAAGAGACAGCAGGGACAGGGAAGAGAAAAAAGGGACGCTGGAAGAGAGAGAGAGAGAGAGAGAGAGAGAGAGAGAGAGAGAGAGAGAGAGAGAGAGAGAGAGAGAGAGAGAGAGAGAGGGGTGTGAAGTGGAATAGGCAGGGGGGGTGGGAAATACAGAGACAGCAATTAAAGGAAAGAGAAAAAATGAGAGAGAGAGAGAGAGAGAGAGAGAGAGAGAGGATGAGAGAGAGAGAGAGAGAGCAAGCAAAGGACAGACAAAAATGGGACGCAAAACAGGTAGATAAAAAGTGAGAGAGAGAGAGAGTGAGAGAGAGAGAGAGAGAGAGAGAGAGAGAGAGAAATACAGAGACAGACAGACAGACAGACACACTGATATTTTGCGTGTAAGTGCATCTAAATGATATAATTATTAGGCCACGGTTTCATGAATGAGCACCCTTGTGAGAACGTTTACCCACAAACACACTGGCATTAGACGCAACCAAATCAACTACTTGAACAAATGACCAGAGATATACTCACGCAAAAGCAATGGAAAAGCAGCAGCAAAATGTCACAGTGGTATGATAATGTGAAAAAAAGATGTTTCGCGTGTCATTCTGGAAAGGATTAGCTTTGACACTTTTCGTTGCGAAACTTTGGGGACAGATTTTGATCAATCATCTAACAGCAATGTGCTGTGAGAACAGACGATCTAACAACTTTCCTGTAAATAAAGCAAGCAAGACGCAGTTACGTGTCTTCGCTATTTGAACCTAAAAGAAGAAAACTTCAAACTCGACGGGCGCCTTTATTATTTTCTAGGGACGAATTGTTCTCGAATTTCTCTGTGTCTAGGACATTTGAGATCAAAATGAAGTTCTGTTTCTGGTTCAGTTCTACAGAAAGAACAAAAATAGTCTACAGCGTCGTTGTATTGCTACGAAAACATAATCTGTGTGTCTTCAAAAGAGACACTCCCAGTCTAAATGTAAGTAAGGACTTCTCGCTCTAACATAAGCTCAGAATATACGTGGGCATGCGGAAAGAGAGAGAGAGAGAGAGAGAGAGAGAGAGAGAGAGAGAGAGAGAGAGAGAGAGAGAGAGAGAGAGAGAGAGAGAGAGAGAGGTACATGTTCAAAACGAACAATGAATTTTAAACGTCTCAGGTTTTTCACCCTCATGATTTATGACACTGTTTATATGCTGATGAGGTTCCTTTATCAATGTAAAGAGAGTGCTATGGCAGTTGAAAAACAATTCGCAATGTGTACATTGTGTCAACTCGTTAACATCCAACCCATTGCATGTGAAATATAGTTTCATCTGTCTCTTCTGCCTTTGATGTGTACATCTGTATGTGTCTGCGTCCTCGTTTCTGCTTTATACCCTCGGACACACGCACATATTGTGATGTAATTGCAATCTGCATACTTTGTTGGGTGATATTCATTTATGTATTACTCGTAGCCATGCAAGGGAATAGACGCATGCATATGTAATTTTAGATCAGAGAGAGAGAGAGAGAGAGAGAGAGGGGGGGGGGGGGGGGGGGGGGGAGGGCGGGAGGACGGGGGAGGAAGAGGGCGGGAAAAAAAGAGAGAAAAAAAGACAGACAGAGAGAGACAGAGAGAGCCAGAGAGAAGCAGAGAGGCAGAGGGACGTAGAATCTTTTGTGTTCGTTCATTTCTCTAGGCAGAGAGAGAGAGAGAGAGAGAGAGAGAGAGAGAGAGAGAGAGAGAGAGAGAGAGAGAGAGAGGGGGGGGGAGATACAGAGAGATAGTCATAGAGAGAGACTGTGACATAAAAGACAGAGACCCAAATACAGGTACATACACTCAGGCGCATGTACGCACGCACACGCGCTCACACAAAACACGCACACACACACACACACACACACACACACACACACACACACACACACACACACACACACACACACACAAGCGCGCCCGCACACATGCTTGGTTACATTTTTGCCATCCGTGCTAAAGCACTATTTAAAACGCATGGGGTATACACACTGAACTTTGGCGGAAAGAGATCACTGTCAAGAATTCATTTGCCGACAGTCAGACACTAAGACAACTGTATGTACATTGACCTACATTTTTCCCCTTCTTTGCTTACCTCTGCATTATCCAGCGACAGATGTATTTATCGGGTGACAGAAAGCAGCATGTCTGTGATAAATCCCACCTAGAATGTACGCCCTGCCAGATCTTGAACTGGGACAGTTCTATGTCCGTCGTTGTGTGTGTGTGTGTGTGTGTGTGTGTGTGTGTGTGTGTGTGCAACATTCGTTTCTAGTTACAGTCGTGTATTCATTTCGTCATCGGAGCAAGAGTATCCTGGTTCTTCGTTATTTACTGTTTACTGTTCCCTGCCTTATTTAAGATGACTGTTTACTGTTCACTGCCTCATTTAAGATGACTGTTTACCGTTCCGTTCCCTGCCGCATTTAAGATGACTGTTTACCGTTCCCTGCCGCATTTAGGATTTGTTTTGATACTAGTCAGACCGTGGTACCTATATTTGATACTGTTCGACTACGTGTTTGTTTGACTATATTTAAAACCCACAAGGCTTTGCCTGTCTCGAATAAATGTTAATTTGTACTTGTTCATATATCCAGTTGTTGCTGTGTAGATGTATCAGCACGGTGTATATGCGAAAGCTTGGAACATCCCTTTTCTTGATGTTTCTTTGTTTGATATGTATGCTCTCTGGTGTTGTCATTTCTGCTGGGCGATTTGGTGTCGAAAGCAGCATTCGTTTGGAGCGATGGTCGCGTACTTATTTCACCATGGGAACAAGAGTTACCATTCTTGTTTGTTATTAACTATTTACTGTTCCATGCCTCATTAAAGATTTCCTTTCTTGCCAATCAAGATGAGGTTACCTGTATTTGTTACTGTTTGTCTAAGGGTTTGTTTGACTAGACTCAAGATCGAAAAGGTTGTGCCTATCTTGAATAAATGTTAATGTGTTTGTTGATTCCTCCAGTTGATGCTGTGTAGATGTGTTATGTACAAGGTATGTTTGCAAGCTTGAAACAGCCTTGTTGGGCATGTCTCTTTGTTTGTTCTTTGTGCTTTTTGTTGTCATTTCTGCTTGGCGATTTAGTGTCGTAGAAAGCATTCCTTTGGAGTTATGGTCGTGCATGTATTTTATCATGGGAGCAAGAGTTGCCCTATTTGTTTGTTATGTTATTGTGTTTAGTGTTCCTTTGCGTCATTTGATATTTCTTTGAAGAAAAGGGTTGTTTTCTTTTCACAGACTGGCTTGTTTTTTTTATCAGTAGTGTTCTTGTTCGACCATTTTTTCTTCCAAATCAAATGTTCGGGTGAGTACACCTGAACTGACTACTATTCTTAGCAATCTGATCATTCAATATATCGATTGTTGTTTCTTCTCCATCGTTCCTGGCAATTACCTTCACTGCATGTGAAAATGCATGCTCTTGACAATGTTTTTTTAAAGGTCAGTGTTAAAAATAATTCTTCCTCTTTATTATGTCTTTTTCATATGCTTTTGTGTCGTGCACACCATTCGTAATTGCTTCAGCCTGAATATCTTTTGAGTCGGTGTACTCACAGTCAAGCAGTGATATAAAAAGATCTTTGACAAAATTCTTGCGTACCCCAAAGAGGCTGTTTTCACCCGTGTCTGTTTCGCTTGTTTGTTCCATCTATCTACCACACCATGCAACAGAGAATCATCGAATCGAGATTAATAACATTAGACTGGAAAATAAAATGTGCCAGTTTGACCAACCTGTTTAATTCTGGTGCAGATTCGTGTTGCCAGTCCGGATGAGAAGTAGAATCCAGGATATTCCGCAAGATCATTTAAAATGATTTACTTAACATGAACGCTTTGAAGAAATCATTTACAAATTATGCGAATCTGTAAAGTAATTTCTATTAGTGTGTTGAAACCTTCTGAAATATGATTGATATTTATATCTTCTTAAAAACAAAGAAATAAACACAAATATAGTGAGTGACTCTTTCAGTCTGTACGTTTTTACCCCTTGGTTAAAAAAAAAAGTTTATGTTCACACATAAACTGCCTTGCACAAAAAAAAAAAAAAGACAATCATACGTCAACGTAATGACACTGTCTTCATTCCCATAATAGAGTAACCACACCAAGGGCTTGTATGTTGGTGCAAATCGTCATCATCATCATCCCATTGTGGCAGAGGTGTGTTCTCTCCTGACTGCCTTTCTAGCGTGTATTTGATTTTAGCTCCGATCTATACCCCTCATAATTTGCCAAGCATATTTTTCTTGCAGCTTCACGAAGGGAAGTGTGAGAAAATAACATGATAGAACTCTTCTGGAGACAGAGAATAGACATCGTCCATATTTCTGAAGCAATAAACGCACTTTTGACCTGAAGCATGGCGTGCATCATGGTTTACCTGGTAACCCCCACCCCCATCCCCTTGTGAGAGAGTCTGGGTTTACTTTTTATCATAATATTAACAAATTGTTTTGAGATGTGTATTCCTAAACTATCTCCATACAGTCGAACTGTTTCCGGGGAACAATGCTACACTCTCTTACCGTTCAGCCCTCAGAATATCAGAAACAAAGGCTGCTCACTCCAGTGCCATGTTAGTATACAACACTAACTTTTGTATTTTATAAATCCATTCCGCCCATTTTAGCAGACAATATCAAAGTTACAAGCTATTCTGTTGTAGAATTTTGCAGCCATGTTACATCTTGTTAGTATGTTATTCTGTTTCTGCCATTTTTCTGTGCCTTCCATGATTTCCCACGTCCTAGGCGAATGAATGTCTTTTGTTTCCTTGACTGCCGCATGTAGTGGGTTTGGGGGATTTTCAAGGGCTCTGAAATATGCCTTCACCTGTTCTAGCTTGCGTCTTGCCTGCATTGAAGGAAGTCAAGCCAGAGTCGCATAGTTTCAAACCGATGTATCCTTTGTGGTTCCAAAGATCAATCTCATGGCTATTTTTCTGCTTACATACACACAGGATTGCTAACTATTTTGCAGACAGTTTTTTTTTCTTCAATGTTAACACGTGTTAAAACTGGGTCATATCGTCTTGTTTTTGTCTCAGTCGATCAATGCACGATGTATCAGAGTTTAGACAACACTTGAGAGCAAACACAATAATACACACTTAATCACCACTCTTCCGGTTTCGGCAGGAAATACATAGAATGTAATATAAAATATGACTTTATAGTTATTCAAAAAAATCAGTATAGGCCTACGTCACTAGATTATGACTAAACTAATCAAACCAACCCTTACCTAGGACGTTGGCAACAAATCGATATTTTTTCTGCTTCTTTTCTTTTTTCTTTTTTCTTTCCTTCATTTTTTGTGTTCATTCAGTTCCGGTGCGGATAGCGCGCAGACAGAAACATACCAAGAACACGTGATAGTGATTTATCTGCTGACACGATGAAACTGATTTTTTGGAATCCATGTCTTGGCAGTAAAGATCGAAATCGTGACTCAGAAAATGAGAACGGTACTCTGCTTATTTCTTGTGCGTGACTTGAAGTATGTCAAGAGAGAGAGACAGGGAGAGAGAGCGAGAGAGAGAGAGAGAGAGAGAGAGAGAGAGAGAGAGAGAGAGAGAGAGAGAGAGAGAGAGAGAGAGAGAGAGAGAGATTTCAGTTTTCTATAGTAACCTGTTTAATCGTACACACAGATTTATTTAAAGGAGAGCACACACACACACACACACACACACACACACACACACACACACACACACACACACACACACACACACACACGCACACACACACACACACACACACACACACACGCGCACGCATGCACGCACACACACACACACACACACACACACACACACACACACACACACACACACACACACACACACGCACGCACGCACGCACACACACACATACACGCACACACACACACACACACACACACACACACACACACACACACACACACATACACGCACGCACGCACACACACACACACACACACACACACACACACACACACACACACGCACGCACGCACGCACACACACACACACACACACACACACACACACACACACACACACACACACACACACACACACACACATCTGGTCATATCATCTTGTTTATGTCCCTACAGACCAAGGCAGAACATGTTAACGCTGAGACAAAGACACAAACAGTAACACACACAGCACACAAATGTTTAATGGCAACTCTCCGCGGGAAGTGAAGGTTACATGAAATATTACTCACCTTCAAGTGATAAGAAAGTGATCAACGTACCTATATAGACAATCACAAAATTAATTAAATACAATTTTCCATTTAGAATGTTGGCTGAGAATCATATTTTTCCTTTTTGGGGGTATTCTTTCATTCAGAGTTGCGCACACTCAAGCCATGAATTCAGAAACAAACCATGGACATGGAATGGTAGT
>JADBJO010000765.1:237500-242500 GCA_016801955.1 Conus betulinus | reverse complement strand
ATGTTAAAACACAGTTTGGCCGTGAAAAATATATTAAAACTGTTACCTGATGTTTATATATACCCACTGATTCGGTTTCGCTGTGGCAATCATAAACTCATGATAGAAATTGGCAGACGATTTGGAATGCCTCACGATGAACGATTCTGTCGGGACTGTGACCAGAATGACCTTGGTGATGAATTTCATTTTGTAATGAAATGTAACAAATATAACGACATTAGAAATCAGTTTATACCTAGAAAATTTACATATACAAAGTCCGTATTTAACTATTGTCGTTTGCTTTGTGGTTGTACGAAAGTGTTGCTAAACTTAGCGAAGTTTTTGAAACTTAGTAAAGTTGTGTAACACTACATTCAGTATGTTAATTATAGGGAAAAGTTTTATGTTTTATTTGTTTCATTTCTATTTGTTTCAAGTCCTCCATGCCCGTAAAGGGATCGCAGGATTAAAATCTTTGAATCTTTGTGTGTGTGTGTGTGTGTGTGTGTGTGTGTGTGTGTGTGTGTGTGTGTGTGTGTGTGTGTGTGTGTGTGTCTGTGTGTGTCTGTGTCTGTGTGTGTGCGTGTTGCTGTTTTAAATCTTTCAGTTGCAGATAAAATAAAAATTTCCTGTGTACATGACCAGCTTCATTGGACATATTTTCTTGCGAATAAGAGTTAGTGTGACTTTATTTTGAGTGAAGACACGTGGTTTGTGATAGCTTTTTCATACCCTTCATCTTTGACAATTGTCAGCTCTGCCTTTGGAAATTTATGTGTTGATATTTTTTTCAATGCTAATTGTTAAAATTAATTCTGACCCTTTATCAAGAAAATCTTTCTTCTGCTTTTGTGTCGTATATGTGTACAATTTGTTCGGTCTGAGTATCATTTGAGTGTGTATTCATAGTTAAGCAGCAATGTGCAACGATATTTGATGAAATTGTACCCCACAAAGGGCATTGTTTCCCACCGTGTCTGTTTTGCTCGTTTATTTCGTTGTCAGCTACAACACCTGACAAACAAATCATGCAAAACAGACGGAGGTGAACATAGTGTCTTTGTTTAATGTTGCTGTTGGTTTTGTTGTTTTTTTTTTTTTGAGTTGGGAGGGGGTAAAATCATCGAGGCAATTTGAGATAGATAGGAAAATGTAATGTGTCTGGATGACCCAGCTGTTTAGTTTAATGCAGATCCATGTTGTCGATCCGGATCAAAATCTGGATCCATGATATATTAGGAAAGATGTTTCACTAAATATGAACACTTTAAAGTTAAGGTTTATAGCTTACAACAATCTGTGATTTAGTAGTTTTTTGTCGGCGTGCTAAAATCTTCTGTTGATATAATCGGTGGCCTTGTTTTCTTTTTTGACATCTTACTCAAAACAAAACAAAGACAAGAAATGGGAAGTACCTCTTTCAGTCTCTACTCTGCTATCCCCGTGGCCAGAGAGTAATTTTTAGATTTTCCATTATAGAATGACTCGCATGAAGCAGTTCAGAATGTGTATGACGGTCTTCAAAATGTATACAACGGTCTTCAGAATGTGAATGACGGTCTTCAGAATGTGTATGACAGTCTTCAGAATGTGTATGGCGGTCTTCAGAATGTGTATGACGGTCTTCAAATGTGTATGACGGTCTTCAGAATGTGTATGACGGTCTTCAGTATGTATATGACGGTCTTCAGAATGTGTATGACGGTCTTCAGAATGTGTATGACGGTCTGTGTGACAACACTGTCTCCTCTCCCTCATTACAGTAGCCACACCACTGACAAATATATTGGTGCGGATCATCATCAAAGGGCGGATCCAGAGGATCCCTTTGACTGTGGCGGAGGTCAGTGTTCTCCTCAACGCTTTTCTTGGTGTTTTGTTTTATTTTTTTAGCTCCAAAGTGAAGGTTTAGTTGTTAAATTTAAAAGAGAGGGGGTTAGTTACCGCCAAGGACATTGACAAACAAAGCACAGGACAAGACACGATGCATTTCGACCTCTTTGGTCTTCTTCAGGCAAAAAAAAATCACGTTTAACATTTAGGACAGTACAAACAAAGAACGAAGAGAAACTTATCTGTTGTCTATGTGGTAGGAAGAATGGCCGCCAGACAACGTTCTCCGCCATCAGTCACTCCATTTTGAAACTTTAGTTGTTAAAGTTTTTCATAGTCTATGCCCGTATGAGAAATGACCTCTCTGGGGTTCACCATGTCTGTTCAATGGTATGATGGATGATAGAGCCCCTCACCTCCCCCCCCCTCTCTCTCTCTCTCTCGCTCTCTCTCTCTTCCTCTCTCTATCTCTCTCTCTCTTTCTTTCTCTCTCTCTTCCTCTCTCCCTCCCCTCCCCCCCCCCCCCCCCCCCTTCTCTCTCTCTCTCTCTCTCTGCTGCCGTCTTTAATCTTCACTGAACTGAACCAGGTACCCATTTACTATGAAACGTACAGCCAAAACACACCCCTCAAAATTCGCTAAGTAGTTTCTTTCGCAGCTTTACCAAGGGGAGTGTGAAAACAATGAGATTCTATGTCTATTGAAGACAGAGAGATGGGTCATTGTGCTCATTTCTGCCACAGTAGAATACAGTTTTCGCCTGCAGCATGCTGTGCAGCGTGTGCTTGCTCGTTAAGCCCCACACCCCCCTGCCCTTCTGTAAGAGTTTCTGTGCAGCCCTTTCTTTACATTATACTCTTAGCAAACTGTATAAACAGTTTTACGTTCCTAGCTGCCTTGTCTCCAATTTCTCTGCTTTCAGGGAACAATGCTTCACATTCTTACACAGTCTCACTATTCAGTCGTTTTCAGCAAGCTAAGACAAAATGCTGTTCACTCTAAGGCAACGCCCCTATTCTTTTGTCTGTTTTGCCCTATTTTGCAGGAAATCCCAAAGTTACTATTCAAAGTTTGCCTACCATTGTGTTTCTTTTTAGCGATCTTTCTGCCATTTTTCTGCTTATATGCACACTCAAGAATGGCTTACTGCTTTGCCCTTTGTTTCAGATGTTAAGACACCGACTCAAATCGAGTCATTACATGTACATTTTAAATCCAGCCCTTCTAGGCACCACATAATTATGAAGGCTGCAACAAACACTCGGCAATATAAACACAGAGCACATACGGATTGTCGTCACTCTCGTCTTTTTTTTTGCCAGAAATGAAGGAAAGGAAATGTAACATGAAAATAAGTTTTCTTCTACGCCATACCCAGTAACATACGTAAATAGATTACGACCAGTTAAACCGACATCCCACCTGGGATGTTGTCACAAAATCCATACTGTCTCTGCTGTTTTTTTCTTTTTCATTTTTTTTTTTTTCAGTTTAGGTCACAGTGAGAATTTTGCACGGTCTAGCCATAGAGTCTGAAATATTTTGATACCATGATAGTTATCACACACACACACACACACACACACACACACACACACACACACGCACGCACGCACGCACGCACGCACGCACGCACACACACACACACACACACACACACACACACACACACACACACACACACACACACACCCTCGCATGACTGACAGGGGAACGGCCCAGTACACGATCTGGCAGGGGGTGCATCTGGGTGGGGGTTTATTACAGACAGGCTGCTCTGTGTACCCAAGGAACACGTCTGTCGTTCGATCATGTGAAGGTGAGCCGTGAGAGAAAAAAGTAGGTCAAATGTATATGCATCGCTGTCTCATTAACTGATTTTTGTGTGATGGATTTTTAAAAAGTCATCATTTCTCTGAGCTAGGGTTTTTCAGATGGTGTTTACTCCAAAGTGGAGTACGTATTAGCCACGAGTTCGTTGTGTTTTTGCCATGTATGTCGCTTTGTGTCTTATCATTGTCTCTTTGTTAGTGTGTCTGTATATCAGTCACTCAGTCTGTTTATGCGTCTTTCAGTGTGTGGTGTGTCTGTCTCTGTGCCTGTGTGTCTGTCAGTCTGTGTGTGTGTGTGTGTGTGTGTGTGTGTGTGTGTGTGTGTGTGTGTGTGTGTGTGTGTGTGTGTCTCTCTCTCTCTCTCTCTCTCTCTCTCTTGATCTTTAGAAGACTAAATATAAATTTATCTTTCTTTTCTCTCACTGCTTCACAAGTTTTCTATTATTAATGTCCTTGTTTGAACAAGTTCGAAAAATGATTGATAAAACCCTGTCCAAAAAAACGTTAACGAACGAATCACAAGACAAAAACAACGCGTTTCGACCTCACAGGTCTTCTTAAGTCAAGATATACAACACTCAGGACATCTTTATCAAGAAGACACAAGTGATTGCTCATTCATTTCTGTTTTTCTGAGGGTTGTATATCTTGCCTGAAGAAGACCTGAGAGGTCGAAACGCGTCGTGTTTTGTCTTGTGATTCGTTTGTCGACGTTTTTTCTGGAGGGAACTTTATGGATCATTTTTCAAATTTGTTTAGATTTCCATCTGCAGTCGCCTCACATTGCAGCTAGGTCCTTGTTTGAGTCCATGTTCACTGGGTGCGTAAAAACACAACTGGATTTGTGTAGCTGTGTTGCGTATGAGCCATTTCTTAAATCTTTCAAAGTCAGCTGTTTGGATTTTGCACCAGTACCCCTTTTGAGCTTAACCCCCCGTGAGTGTTATGTTCAGTTTGGGCTGTTGGGGTAAAATTTGATTTAATACCAAAAAAAATCTAGCATGCAAACTGTTACTCGAAAGTACATATAATCCATCAGGACTGGCCACATTCAGTTGCCCGGTCATCATAGGACAGTTCAAATGCAGGTGGAAGAATCCATATAAAAAGTGAGTAGCTTATTAGTTGAGTTGAAAATTCTCTCTCTGCGCCGCTGGATTAGAATTTATGAAAGCTTCTTGCTTTAATTTTCATCTAAATTGCTGTTTAGTCGACTTCGTCATCTTAACTTGGTGTGCACAAAGCTAATACGATGAAAATAATTCCGCTGGCTCAACAGACACAGTTGAGTTTGTACAGTAGTATGCTGGTTCAAATTGTCCGGTCAGTTCTTATATGCCTGTGAGTTCA
>JADBJO010000765.1:225000-230000 GCA_016801955.1 Conus betulinus | reverse complement strand
CTGACACTCTAGAGGGGTTGGGCCACACCCGGTTCATGACTCCGATGTCCCTCTGCTACCCCTTTTTTTTTTTTTTTTTTTTTTTTTCATCTTGGGATGAGCCATGACTGGGATTCGAACCCATGCCCTTCTGGACATGCTCATTTCCACTTAATGACTCGCGCACTAACCACTGAGCCACAGGGACACCTGATATTTGTAGGAAAGTTAAGCCTTATGAAATTCACTTTTGTTCCTCCTTGACCAGATCCAACTTGAACACCTCTCTGCTGCTTCTGCCATTGCTTTCAGGGCTTTGGTTTTTTTTTTCTCTTCCTGCACATGAGAGCGGTTTCATGAGGCTGTATGCAGACGTTCCCACAAACCCCCTAGCTCCAATTTCTGCAGTGAGGACTTTGACCTGATAGCCTTCTCTCCTCAGGCTGTTTGCCAGATCAGCATACTTTTCAGTCTTGTAGATCTGAGCTGCCTCCATTCTGTTCTCATATGGCACCGTGAGCTCGATCATGATCAGCTGCTTGGTTGACTGAGAGTGTAATACTATGTCTGGTCTCATGCCACTCTTGCTGATAATCTCTGGGTGACTATTCCATTCTGGGAGGTCTGCTGTGCACTCCCAGTCATCTGCCCCGTCCAGCAGACTCTGCCTGCATGTTCCGAGTGGCACTGTTTGTTGTTGGCCATGATTCGCTGCCTCCTGCCGTGAAGAATGTTGCGGGTGCTTTTGGAGTCCTGATTTTCCTTTTTGTGGTTGGTACTAGCCCAGACTACTTGTACAATCTGTTTGAGCACTTGGTTGTGCCTTCATGTGTACCTTCCTTGAGCCAGGGCTACTTTACATGAGCTTAGGAAGTTATCAACCTCTGAAATTTTGAAGACTTGAATACTCTGCAGATAATCAAGTTCTAAACCAAAAAAAAAGGAAACTTAAATATCAGCCTTTCTATCGATTTCTGCTTATCCATCTCTCGTTATCTTTGGATCTTAGGAGGTTTGACCTAAATACTGAAAATGAAATTCTGAACGATAGAAAAGACATAAATCTCTCTCTCTCTCTCTCTCTCTATATATATATATATATATATATATATATCTTGTGTCGAAACCAGAAACCTATATTCTTATATATGTGTGTGTGTGTGTGTTGCTGGAGCTGAGAGAGAGAGAGAGAGAGAGGAGACAGAAAGAGAGGGGCGGGAGAGAGACAGACAGACAGGGTGGAAAGGAGAGCGATAGAGACAGAAAGGAGGGTAAAGGAAAAAAAGAGAGTGTTGCCAAAAGCTTCTCAACTACACGTGAAACACGCTGCCGTGCATCAAACGAATCTCCACAGACCCATGTCATTCCTCAAAGAGGTCTGTAACAGATATGATTGAGCACATCCCCCCAATCACTTTGCGTGTGGTAGTTCTTTATGACCTCAATTTCTCCCCATCTGATATCCGATCTCTCTTCATGTTCCTATCGCATTTCTGCCACTGTCATATCCCTCTTCATCATCATCCCTTTCTTGCCTTGCTTCTTACGACTTTGCTTTTTCCTTCTGCGTTTTGTTTTTCTGTCTTTGTCCATTGAACTCCACTATCAACAATTCCTGTCTTCGATACCTTTTGTTCTTCTCCTCTGTTTCTACATTTTTTTTCTGTCCCATTTTGTCCCCCTGTTCACTGTTTTTGTTCCTGTCTTCTTTTCCTCTGTCTGTCCATCCCCATATATCTCTATTTACATCTCTCTCTACGTATGTCTTTATCTGTTTAAATATCTGCATCTATCTACACACCACACGCATAGCTGAATAATTTAGTAGTGGGAGAAAACAAGTGCCGACTAATAATTTTTCTGTTGTTACAGATATGATTTGGCTAAAATTTAAACATTTAGGAACAGACAGAAAAAAAAAATAGAAGATGAAAAAAAAAAAAATGTGAAATATAGTATAAATATGAGAAAAACCTTCACTAGCTACTTGAGAGAACCATCGTAATACCTCTCGAAGACACTTATACACATAGCTGAAAAATTTAGTAGTGGGAAAAACAAGTGCCGGCTAACAATTTTTCTGTTGTTACAGATATGATTTGACTAAAATTTAAACATTTAGGAAGAGAGAGAGAAAAAAAAAAAATGTGAAATATAGTATAAATATGAGAAACCCTTCACTAGCTGCTTGAGAGAACCATCGTAATACCTCTCGAAAACGCTTCTATTATCGTAATATCTCTCGAAAACACTTCTTTATATAGCCTGCTCATTGGCCTCTTCTGTGAGACACGGCTGGTTGTGTCTGTGCTCTTGTGTCAAATAGAGACACACCACAGTCCATACTTCTGTGGTGTTCTCACCACCAAGAGCTCAAAAAAAGAATACAAACAGCACCCTCAAACTCAGCCAGCGAAGGGTAGTAAATGGAATCAAACGAAAGTGCGGAGAAGAAAAAAGTTGCTGAAAAACTAAAAGCATTATCCAAACTGTATAAAATATAGGGGACAATCTTTGAGCCTATGCTTGAGGATCCATTTAAGGATGCAAGGGAGATCAAAAGATATGGAACAGTCTGAGTGTCAGCTCTGCTGTTCAATAACCCAAGCATTGTGAGTGGCTAAGAATTGTGCATAACAACCTTACTTGGATCTCCTAAGAGATGCAATCTCCCACTGATTGACCAAACAATATAATGCTGAACAATTAAGTAGCGGGGGGGAAAAAGTGCAGGCTAACAATTCTTCAGTCGTTATAGAAATGACTTGGCAAAGATTTAAACTTTTAGAAAGAAAAAACAAAAGTTGAAGATGAAGAAAATGGCAGATAGATAGATAGATAGATAGATGTGTGTGTGTGTGTGTTGTGTGTGTGTGTGTGTGTGTGTGTGTGTGTGTGTGTGTGTGTGTGTGTGTGTGTGTGTGCAGGCGCGCGCGCGCAAAGTATGTGTGTGTATGTGTGCGAGTGTAAAGTATATATATATATATATATGTGTGTGTGTGTGTGTGTGTGTGTGTGTGTGTGGTGTGTGTGTGTGTGTGTGTGGTGTGTGTGTGTTTAGTGATGAACAATAAGTCGTCCACACCAGCCATGGAGTTCATTTTTGTTTATTCCAAGCTTTCGCCAAGAGGCTTCTTCACCTTGTTGTTGTCCTTGTTCTTTTCTGTTGGACACACACACACACACACACACACACACACACACACACACACACACACACACATATATATATATATATACATAAGATAAGCTTTGTTTATAATTGAATATATTCAATTATAAACAAAGCTTGCTCTTATGTCTAAGATTGAAGAAATAGTGGGAGATAAGCATTCATATCTGAGGTGGTAGATAATTCTGGCTCATTTTGAGAAGCATTTATTATTCCCCATTCACCCACTCAAGCACATACTGTTAGGCAGTTATAGTTATATAGTTAGGCAGAATTATCTACCACTGCAGATATGAATGCTTATCTCCTCCTATTTCTCGAATCTAAGACATAAGAGCAAGCTTTGTTTATAATTGAATATTTCTTGCAGCCATTGCAACACCTAGCTGCTCTGTAAGTTGCTGGAACGGTGCTGGTACTTATCCTTGGAATTATTAGTTCATTATATATTCATATATGTATATATATATATATATATATAATGCTGAACAATTAAGCATATATATAAACAAGTGCATATATAACAATTCTATATCATTATAAGTCAAATATATATAATTTATATATAATATATGCATACATTAACATATATATATATATATATATATATATATATATATATATATATATATATATATATATATATATATATATATATATTCGACTTTACATTCGGATTTATCGGCCTTCGTCAACTATTGACCTCCTCCCTCAGGGCCATCAGGTAGGGTGATAGTGAGGGAAGAGACGTAATATTTGGCCATTACATAACGTAATTCAACAAATTAGGCACTAGAATGATGTATAGCTTGATAGACCTTTCAAAGACCGTAATTTGATGAATGACATCTCTCTCTCTCTCTCTCTCTCTCTCTCTCTCTCTCTCTCTCTGTGTGTGTGTGTGTGTGTGTGTGTGTGTGTGTGTGTGTGTGTGTGTGATCGGTTTCCGTTTCTGATACTTGTTAGAGAGAGAGAGAGAGAGAGAGAGAGAGAGAGAGAGAGATCTGGGGTCAAAATGAATCAATATAATCTAAGACGCTCCTTGCATATACATGTGGGTACAGTCATGAAAGACTCAGATTGAGTATATACGCGTGCCCGTGCACAGGCGTGGTGTATATATGTGTGTGTGTGTGTGTGTGTGTGTGTGTGTGTGTGTGTGTGTGTATAACTTCATCGTGGCAACAGATTTTCTCCCCATAGAAATCCGAGCTCCTCTTCACAGGGGAGAATGGGGTGCGAACCGCCATAGCTCAGTGCCACTCATATTTTGGTGTCTGTGTCTGTGTATACATTTTGTGTTACGAGGGGCTTAGAGTGGTTTGCCTGGGGAGCAGGCGGTCGAGGGGTCAGATTGTACGTGTGTGTGTATGTGACAATCTGTGTGTGTCTTTCTGCGTTCGTCTTCAGTTCAAGAACTGATAACACTTTACTGAGTCTTTTTAGGGAACGACTATATGATTTGAGGGTAAAGAAGTAAAGACTGAAGGAAAATGGGGTCAAAAAGAACCAAAAACAATGTACAACGTTTTGAATCTTCGAGTCTTTCAAGTGACACAAAACAGAAGCTACTTTAAAAAAAAATCTGAAGTGACAAGAACTAAAAAAAAAAAACACACACAAAAGGGAGAAGGCTGGGCCTGTGTCTGCCCTCTTGGCCTGTGTCTGCCCAGCCTTCTCCCTTTTATGTGTGTGTGTTTTTTTTTTAGTTCTTGATACTTCAGAATTTTTTGAAGCAGCTTCTGTTTTGTGTCATCTGAAAAAGACTCGTAGAGTCGAAACGTTGTACATTGTTTTTGTTTCCTTTGACCCCCCCCCCCCCCCCCCCTTTTGTTTCGGTCTTTACTCT
>JADBJO010000765.1:190000-202500 GCA_016801955.1 Conus betulinus | reverse complement strand
TCCGAAACTCGCGACTGGCATTCTTTAGAGCGCTGCTTAGACAAGACAGGAGTAAGGGTCCCGCGGCTGCACACCCACGTTACCTTTGTCAAGAAGCTTTACTTCTTTGATAATGTTTTCTTCTCACTTTTCCACAATCTGTTCGGACTGTTCGACTGCTTTCATGCACATTATAAGATTATGCATTACAAATGAAAATGCCAGTGTGTCATGTGTAGCATGTGGCTGCATCTGTGTGTAGCGCCACAGTTGCAGAGTAACGCTGCAGTTATTTGCTTTTGTCCCACAGTTTTTATCCATCCGCTCTTTTGGTGGTCCAAAAATTCCTCAAACTCGGTCGAGCTTTTCAGGACTTTGTTTGTTTTGTGTTCTCCCCTCCCGTTGAAATAGTTCTGGTGGTTGTCGAAGGAGGTTGTCCGAGACAGACGAGACGATTGAACGATCAGGACCCACTGTACGTTATGTCTTCAATGTAATTTTCCACAGTTTTTCTTCAGCTGTCATTTCATTTTTATTAGAAAAGTAGTTAAAGACTCAGATTCAAAAACTTACTTGGAGAATATTTCGACAGGGTCGCCCTGTCTCATCAGCTCACTGTTGCGGTTGTGGCACCAGAGATCAAGCTTTGAACTTTGAACCCCCCCCCCCCCCCCCCCCCCCCCCCCATCTACAATCAGATCCTGACAACCGTTCACTCCACACAAAAGTAGTCCCACCAGGCCTCGCTGCCACAACAGCAACCGTGAGCTGATGAAGACGGGGCGACCCTGTCGAAATATTCTCCAGGTAAGTTTTTGATTCTGAGTTTTTAACTACTTTTCTAATGTCGAATCCAGAATCCTATATTCTTATTTTATTTTTAAGTAATGGATGAACCTTGTCATCAATTCTTCACGACTGAGATTTTCTTTGTCAGCTTTGCGTAGATTTTGTCACAGTAACATTATCATGGCGAGGGAACAGAGAGGAGAAGGTGAGGTGGGGGGGGGGGGGGGTGGTTAATTGTTTTTTTTTTTTCCATGTTTTTTAAGTTGACAGTTACAAGAGAAAGACTTCAATCTACATCCTACCTATTTCTTTATAAGTCCGCTCGCCCTTTTTAGGAACACAGCACACAAGGTAGAGGGAACAGGATAGAAGGGGAGTGACAGTGAGGGGAAAATGTGTGTGTGTGCGTGCGTGCTGTCTGTGTGTGTGTCTGTATACGTGTCAGAGAGAGAGAGAGAATTCTCTTTGACACCAATATCAACAAATTAACAGTCGGATATTTGACTGGGAGTTTCGCCGCACTTTCTAACCCAGCCTCCAGAGCTCGTCCATCACAGGCTGAACAGATTGAACTCATCAATCACTGAGCGACTATCGATGCAGGGAACTAAGGACGCTTCAACTTCCAATTCAAAAAGCAAAGCTCTTCGAGTTAACCGTGGGACTTTTTTCCTTTAATCTTCGTTTCTCACTCCAGCAATAAAGTCGTGTGTCTGCCTGCGTCTATTTGTGTCGTACGTTTGTGGGAACGAGGCGTTGACTACTGAACTTAGTTTAAATAAACCTCATCCAGTGAAAGAGAAGTAAAATATGACTGAAACCCTACCACAATTTGAAGTGGACGTGTCCGGAACAAACAACAGTTTCCTTGTCGGTTAGCGATTTTGGCAAGTGCACGGGAACAACAAAAAAAAAAACTTCTTTACAGTTACCTCTGGTGATTTCAAGTGGAATCAGAAAGTGTTCTAACATTGATCAAATTCATAAATACTTTCCACTCGGAATAAAAGCAGCAATGTTACTGTTATAATTGGATAGCTATCTAAGAAGGAGCTCATTTTGCTTGGAGCGTTAAATCGTTTCAGTGGTCAAAATGGTAACGAGTCGAATTTACAGATTGTATCTGAAGATACCGCAGAACAAATCGTTTTATCATCATAGTAGTGACTTGGCAAAGATTTGCACAGGAGAAAAAAAGGAATAGAAGAGCTGAAATACAGAAAATGGGAACGTGCTATTAGAATAATGTATTACATGTATGAAAACTTCTTAAGTTTCTGAGAAAACATTACAATGAATGCAAATCTTTTTGTATTGTCTGCTTCGAGGTCTTCCGTCCGCTGGATTGGAATCAATAGAGAGAAACACCTGATCATGTCCGTGCCCTTGGTGTCAAATAGAGAGAAACCATAGTCCATAATTTTGTGGTGTTGAACCACCAAGGCTTAAAAAAAAATGCAACAGCACCGCCAAAGCAGCCAGCGAAAGGTAATAATGAAACAAAACAAAAGTATGGAAAGGAAGAAAGTTGCTGAAAAACTAACAACATTGTGCAGTCAGTATAAAATGTAGCGGCACAATCTTTGACCCTATGCTTGAGGATCCATTCAAGAATGCAAGGGAGATCAAAAGATATGGAAACGGTCTGAGTGTTCAGCTCTGCTGTTCAATAACCCAAACATTGTCAGCAGAAAATAAAGTGCACCAACTTCTTCGGACCGTAACAACAATTACCTCCCCTGGCAAAAAAAAAAGGTGGGTTACTAATGAGCAGACCGTAGGAGGTAGGGGTGGGGGTGGGGGGTGGGGGTGGAGGTGGGATTCAAGATTCGTTCGTCCTTGCTGGAGGTCTGTCTTCTCCTGAATGCCTTTGAAGCCCCCCCCCCCCCCCCCCCTTCTCCATTTATGTGTTATGGTTACTTGATGTGGTGCGCTTTTTCTGTCTTACCTTCGAACTCGCATCAGTGACATTACTTCTACACTCTTCTACCCGGTCATCCCATACACAGCTGTGCCCAGGAAAATATACGTGGAAAGAGAGAGAGAGAGAGAGAGAGAGAGAGAGAGAGAGAGAGAGAGAGAGAGATCCTTCAAACACACGCGCGCGCGCGCGCGCGCGCGCACGCACGCACACACACACACACACACACACACACACACACACACACACACACGCACACACACACACATAGACACACACACATGCGCGCGTGCGCTCGCGCGTGCAGCTTGACTTGTTTCATCGGTACTAACACATTACTTCTCGTAGTTACGAGACTTCTACAAAGCATTCAAATGATTATTGAGGCCACCTATGCGTCAACATCGTCTGCACACAAAAAAAAAAAAAAGAGCTCCGCAACACGTGCGTGGTTTCCTTTTGATTCCCTGTGGTTTGTGAATTCATCTACGAAGGCCAAAAAAATATAGAGTTGAAAACGCATCTTTGTTTTACAAGGACTGTGTTTAAAAAAAAAACCCAGCATTTCAAGATTTGTGCCATATTATGAAAACAATACGTGGCACAACTGTATCCAAAAAGAGGTGCAAAGTGTCTCCTTTACACATTGATTTCTCAACCATTCGAGAAGCTGTTCGTTGTACACGGAATCAAATGGTTATTTGAAATCAACAACACACATCCCCCGATCTTTTGTACACCTTTCTGGGCAGCTGTGTACAAGTGAAACGTCTGATCAACTGCTCTCAATATTAACAGCATCGAGCCTGACTTTCAGAAATAACAGAATTGTTTTGTATCCAATTGTGTGATCTCATACTCAGTTTGATGGTCTGACATTTATAAACAGTGTTTTAATATTGCTACCTAGAGTTAGACCTAGTCTCCCAACAACAAAAGATACACTACTCACTCGTAGCTTTCTACATGATCACGTGATCCTTAATCCTTTTGGTCACGTGATCTGAATCGAGAATTCACTCAGTCAGCAACAGCATCGCTGAGGAAAATGGCCGGACGGCTGTCGAAAGCTACGAATGAGAAGTGTATTTTCTTTCGTTGGGAGACTAGGTCTAACTCTAGGTAGCAATATGTCTACCCCCCAACTGTTGAAACTTCCCCCAACGTCTCAGTGTTTAATACTTACACTCTGCGGCAATTGTCGACATTTGTAGGATCCCCCTTCAGTGAACTAGAACAAAGATGGCCCTGAGCCAGTCTTCTGAAGATCTGTCAGAAGTGAAGACAGCCCAATGTAACCTGATCAGAAGCAGAAACACGTCTTCACCATCATGTTATCTATACATTATGATGAGACATCTTCTGTCCCGCATATACATTATGATGAGACATCTTCTGTCCCGCATATACGTTATGATGAGACATCTTCTGTCCCGCATACACATTATGATGAGACATCTTCTGTCCCGCATACACATTATGATGAGACATCTTCTGTCCCGCATACATTATGATGAGACATCTTCTGTCCCGCATACTCATCATGAGCAGACATCTTCTGTCCCGCATACCCATTATGATGAGACACCTTCTGTCCCGCATACACATTATGATGAGACATTTTCTGTCCCGCATTCACATTATGATGAGACATCTTCTGTCCCGCATATACATTATGATGAGACATCTTCTGTCCCGCATATACATTATGAGGAGACATCTTCTGTCCCGCATATACATTATGATGAGACATCTTCTGTCCCGCACACATTATGGTGAGACATCTTCTGTCCCGCATATACATTATGATATTCTGTCCCGCATACACATTATGAGGAGACATCTTCTGTCCCGCATACACATTATGAGGAGACATCTTCTGTCCCGCATACACATTATGATGAGACATCTTCTGTCCCGCATACACATTATGAGGAGACATCTTCTGTCCCGCATACACATTATGAGGAGACATCTTCTGTCCCGCATACACATTATGAGGAGACATCTTCTGTCCCGCATACACATTATGATGAGACATTTTCTGTCCCGCATACACATTATGATGAGACATCTTCTGTCCCGCATATACATTATGATGAGACATCTTCTGTCCCGCATACACATTATGATGAGACATCTTCTGTCCCGCATACACATTATGATGAGACATTTTCTGTCCCGCATCACGTTCCAAGTTCACGTCTGGCTGTCACTGTGCTTACATCTTTTTTTTTTTCTTTTTGGTTATATCTTTATCTAAAGCATAATCACCATTCATCTAATCGATACTGACATCTTCAACGCCTTTTCAGTGATCTCAATCTTCTTCATAGACCGCCTTTGAAGTGACTAATCCAGTCATCAATGCTGATGTTGTTGCTAATCTTCTCCTCGCTTCCATAATCCACACTTCTTACATTTTTTTTTTCAGAAATGTAAAGAGTACCAGTATTTTGCTGACTAGGGGATCCGCTTTCCGCTCTCTGTATCGCTGTATTGATTTTCCATGTTCTGTATTTCTTTCTTTCAGCATCATTCACAGATCTTTTCAACCCTTTCTGCTTGCCCTGAACAGCTGTGTGATTTCTTTTTTCTTCATGGTCTCACATGTCAGCGTCATGCCAGCCAGACATTTTCAAGTTGTAGATCGGTATTTCTCTTCACACAAACGTTCCAGCATCCTGCAAGCATTGTTCCCAAATCCCAAGAGCGCTTTCTGTGGCACTTTCTTAGACACTAGGGACCATCACAGATGTAATCTGAAAGTCATTGCTTTAAAAAATCCATCTACTTTGGTTTTATTAGCAAAGGGGTATAAAGAGAGAAATAAGAAATAAAGGAGGGCAGAGAGAGAGAGAGAGAGAGAGAGAGAGAGAGAGAGAGAGGGGGGGGGGGGGGGCAGACTCCATCGTGAAGTGTTCAACCAGTTTTTCTACAAAAGTAGATGGCACATGTCTGGAGAGGACCTGGCGGGGAGCAGAAAGGGAATAGGTTCATTCGAGGTTCGAATCCTCGCTTTCTCAACCATCAGTTAGTTTGTTACACCAGTTGCTGAGCCATAACGGCTGGTTGCACTATCCACCTTCTTTGAAAAAATCCATTTTGAATAAACCTACAATTCCATTGGTCTAACTTATTCAGTAGGTTTGTTGGTTGGTTATCTGGTCAGTTTCTTGTTTTTTTTTTTTTTTTTTTTTTCTTTTGCTGTCTCATCTTCTGTGCTCATTCCGACACCCCGTCCACCGCCACAGCTCGGTCAGTTCCGCCGCAGCCCCGGCACCGGCAATCCACAGGGAGCAGTCAATATCAAGTAGTTAAGAGGCAACCCACCAGAGGAGACACTGCACTGCTACCGAGTCACTTCGGTGGTGTTCAGTGGCGCCGGTGTGTGTGTGTGTGTGTGTGTGTGTGTGTGTGTGTGTGTGTGTGTGCGTGCGTGCGTGCGTGCGTGCGTGCGTGCGTGCGTGCGTGCGTGTGTGTGTATACATGCACACACACACACACACACACACACACACACACACACACACGCGCGCGCGCGCGCGCGCGCGCGCGCGCGCGCGCGTGCGCACACACACACATACGCACGCCCACGCACACACACCATACACACACGTGTACATTCACTACACACACATTAAAAAAAAAGACCTGGTAGGTAGCCACTCAAGGTCTGACCAGCGCGTTGGGCTGATGCGTAGGTCAGACATCCGCTGGGTCGTAGCCACGAGCCCCTCTTCTTTTATTGTCTCATCTTAGTTGTTAATTCATTTATCCATCAGCTTCAAATCATGTGTAATGTGGTCTCAAAACTTTAGTGGATGTGGTGTAGCGTATATGGACCAGTCCGCACGCAGTGACGCCTCATTGATGAAAATAAAATGAAATGAAATCAGTGGCGCCTGCTCTGATCCAACATACGCAGGACACCAATTACTAAGGCCCCCTACTGACGACAATAATTGCTTAGTCGCGGAGCCAGCGTGAGTGAGCTCTCCCTCCGGAAGGTGCCACCACGTCCGTCCAGCGACAGCCCCCATGGACTCGCCGATACCGGTGACGGAACCAGACCAAGGCCACAGACGTACAGAGGACATCGACACTGAGGTCACTATGAGAGCAGGGCATGAAGGGCCACATAATTTGAGACTTTTTAATGCTGATTGATGAGAATGAGGATGATGAAGATGATCCTACGGATTTCCATTCCGGTCTGAGACTGCATGACAGGACTACGCTTCCTTTCATAACACATTCGGCGTCAGCCACGCCCGAGAGATACAGACAAATGCAGTGTTGGTCAGGAAACTTGAGCGACACACTCAAATGCGCATCCATTAAGTGGATGAAACTCGACTGTGTGGTCCCAATATTCCCAACTGAGCCCATAGCAAACCCAGCTCTGGGTAGGAGCCGGTCGGGGAAGAAAAATCCCACATGACTCTGACGGGAATCGAACCGACGACCTCCCAGCTGGGAGTCCGCGACGCTAACCACTTCGCCACGGCGGATGGTGTCACTTGGTTCGTCAGAATGATCGGTTGGCTAGCTTAGCTGGCTGGTAGGTAAGATTGCTTGGGTGTTCACTTGGAAGGCTGGTTGATGGTTAAGTTGGATTGTCGGCTGGCTTTTTGGGTGGTTCAGCTGGTCGGTTCGACGAATGGTTGGTTGGTTGTATAGCTGGAAGGCTGGAAAGTTTGTTGAGATTAATGGCTGGTTGGTAGGTAGCTCAGTCAGTCTGACTTGGCAGACAGCAACGATGTGTATGCCAGCCATTTATAGAATACACTAACAAAGAAACAAGAGTATCAACTTACCGAAATATAATGGGGGAAAAAAAATGTTAAATAGTTCATTATGCACAGAATTCTTTTAACAGTCTTAAAATGAAACAATATAATCAGCAGCTAGTAATGTTAATTAGATCGACCATTTTTGTAGAGACGACCGCTTGATGTAGCCTTAAATATGTGTTAAACTCCTCAGTTTTATATCGCAGTTTTAGTTTCTCTGGGAAAAAATAGATATTTGAGCAGAGCTCGTTCCTGTTCTTAAGTGTACGTGCAATATCTTGCAAACGACATTTAAAAAGATGATGGCGTCGTCAATAAGAATATTACTGTCATGACCGAACAGACTTTATTCCAGTAGTTACAATTTCTTTCTTGTCTTTCTTTTTTTTTATTATACCTTTGGTCTTTTTTTTTTTTATTAAGCAGTGGGATGATACATAAGACTGTGTACATCACAGCATCACAACACGTGATCAAAAACTGATTGTATACATATACGAAGCACAACTTCTAAATAATGGCTGCTGAAAGCTTTAAGTCCTGTTTGTAACAATATTTAGATCTTTTTTTTTTTTTTTTTTGCAAACATTCTTCATTGTTGTTTTATTTCGATTTGCCATGAGCAGCACGACATTTAAACAGGCACGTGTTTCTGAGATATGTACGGGGGATAAAATCATTTCGCAAATCTTGGAAGGCAGGACAACACGACAAAAAGTGCTGTTCATCTTCCGTGGCATTCTTACACAGTGGGCACATCCTGGCATCTTCAAGATCTTAATTTGTTTTTGTTTTTTTGCAGACACATCACAGTACAACTTACGACCTTTACTCCAATGGCCAACCTATACTTACAATATAGCGATGCATTAAAAGCGTTAGTGTCCTTGGCTGTACTATTAGACTTCTTTACACGATCATTATTACAGACTTGTAACCAGCAAAAGTCAGTCTTCAGGTCTTCAGAAAAAAAATATATGTGGTTAATATATTGTCCTTCACCATAACAGAAACTGCGTACGGTTGTGTGCATGGGGCCGGAAATAGTTCAGTGGTACAGCGCCGGACTCGTAATCTCTGGTGATCTTGGGGTTGCCGGTTCGAATCTCAATCTGGCCGTTTCGGTACAGGGGGGATTTTTCCCCCTCGGATTAACATTGGTTCTGACTCCATTTCCCATACAGTCCTTCGAATGAGACTATAAACGAAGATTCCGTGTGTGAACGCACACATAACATCTTGCACACACGTAAAAGCCCATCACCAACTTTCGGAAGAGAAGGCCAGTTTGGCCGTTGGTATGGATGACACGTTACACATCGCATGCATCTGCGTGAAAAATGGGAAGAATGAAGTAAGGAAATTGAGTGAACGATATTGAACGACATTGACTGGTGGACACGGGAAACGACTGAATGAAGTGTCAGCTGGCAGCTCTTCAGTCGGCACTACCCAGGTAGGCAGCTCGTTGTGTAAACAAACGTGGATTGTAAAGCGCTTAGAGCTTAGTCTCTAGCCGAGGATAGGCACTATATCAGATAATAATAATAATTAATAATAATAATAATAATATAATCTGTACCGAACACGGTGAAAGCTACATTTTCCCCACCTTTATGTCGCTGGTTGTAAAGCAAAACATGTTCACCGGAGTTTTAAGTATAAATTTACAGCCAAAACAGCACATTACATACTGCAGAATGCCTGTAAAAACTGGTTACATTCTGTAAAACTGGAGATCATGTTTATCATTATCGACGCTTTGGAAAGTTCTTCTACAAAATGTCTTTGCTCCTACGAGTTGACTTTTCCGCCTCACAAATCCAAGACAGTTTAAAGATAAAACAAAGGTCTTCAAAGCAGCTAATGAAGTGTCTGAAATGTCAGCTGACCTTCGGAATACACTAACGTCGCACAAAAAAGTGTCAGGCGGTTAATGTCATGAGCTGTCTATCTGAACTTGTATGTTTGTTTTTTAAAGTACACGCGCACTTTTGAAATACCACCAGAGAGAGAGAGAGAGAGAGAGAGAGAGAGAGAGAGAGAGAGAGAGAGAGAGAGAGAGAGGGAGGGAGGGGGCACGAGGATGCAGGCAGACAGGCAGACCCATCTGCATAGAGACAGAAGGAGACAGAGAAGAGGAAGGACAGGGAGACAGACAGAGAGATAGACAGAGAGACAGACGCGTATTAACAGAGATGCACCAGGTTATGGCGAGAGAGAGAGAGAGATAGAGGAGGAGAGGGAGAGGGAGAGCAATCTTGCCTTAATACAATCATGCATAGTTATAATACATCTTAATCATGCATAGTATAATACATTTAATCATGCATAGCTATAATACATTTAATCATGCATAGTTATAATACATTTAATCATGCATAGTTATGGTTGTCAATGAATTCCATTTTTTTTTTTTAGCAGGATGGGCCACAGTTTATTCTACTTATTGAATCAAAAGGTTTCTAAAAGTCCAGAAATGCAGCATATAATTCTAAAATTCAAATCAAACTATATTTGTATAAATGCCCATCAGCCTAAACATGTAATCAGCAATAGAGAAGTTTACAGAAAGGTGGGGTTTTTTTTCTCTCTCTCTTTAATCAGCTTGTTATTCTCGCATGACGTTGTTTTTCGTCCACTCGTTCCTGATACTTCCGGTACAGTTTACTGTAGGCATCAAACAACACAATTCTTCTCTAACTATTTGAATTTTTTGGTATCACTTCTTTGATGCAATGGAACTGACCTATATCTGGGATATATCCCCTGATCAAATTAGTTGGAATTTGACCCAAAATATTTAGAAATCAGTTTGACTGGCGAAAATTTTGTATGATTATACCTATGATTCCGTCTTGACTGACAGCTTTCAGAAGTTTGTATCTGATTAAAGTCACTAAAACGTCTTCTGTGGAAACGGGAATGAATGATTTAGATCGCCATCACCATAACTGACTTCGTTTGTCTACTTTTCATTCACCAGACCATCATTTGAATCAAAGTTCATTGCAAACAGATGTCTGAAATGATGAAACTAAGTTTTTAGCATACTATCATGAGCGGGAGTTTTTCTCTTTTTGCAGTTAGAGACAGAGAGAGAGAGAGAGAGAGAGAGAGAGAGAGAGAGAGAGAGAGAGAGTGACTGACACACCGTCAGACAGACAGAAAGACAGACAGACAAGCAGACAGACAAAGAGGGAGTGAGAGAGAGAGAGAGAGAGAGACAGACAGACAGACAGACAGACAGAGAGAGACAGACAGGCAGTCAGGCAGAGAGAGAGAGAGAGGAGAGAGAGAGGGGGGGGGTAATTCTTATCCGTGTGTGTTGCGACAAGGGGGGTGGGTGAGAAGGGTGCGCAGCCGGGTGGTTGAGAGGGCGGAGGAGTCTTGTTCAACATCCCTGTCCTGCTTCTCAGGAAACAACAGCCGATCAATTTTTTTTTTTCACTTTTGTCAAGTTAGCATCAACTGATACATATTTCTATACGCCAGAATTGTCCATAGAGAGAGAAAAGAGAGAGAGAGAGAGGGGGGGGGGGAGGGAGGGAGGGAGAGACAGACAGACAGACAGACAGACATACAGAGAGGCAGACAGACACGCAGGCAAGCAAGCAAACAGACATACAGAGACAAACAGACAGACAGACGGACAGACAAACAACAAACAGAGAGACAGACAGACACAGTCAGACAGACAGACAGACAGACACATAGACAGACACATAGACACACAGGCAGACACCCCGACATACAGACACACAGATAGACAGACACACAAAAGGGAGAGAGAGAGGGTAGAAAGAGAGAGGTAGAGGAAAGAGGGAAGGAGGAGGAACGGAGGGAGAGAAAGAGAAGAAGAAGAAGAGAAGAAGAAGAAGAAGAAGAAGAAGATGATGAAGAAGATGATGATGATGATGATGATGATGATGATGATGATGATGTTGTTCTTCTTCTTGTTCTTCTTATTGCTGTTGTTGTTGTTGTTGTTTGTTGCTGTTGTTGTTGTGTTGCTGTAGTTGTTGATGTCGTTGTTGTTGACGTCATTAATTTGTGCTCCGACCCAGAGACAAGCAAAAGCATCAGTCAGCCCCGATTGAAACTGAATTGACTTAATGACCACTGTCTATGCAGCTGACGTCCTAGAGATAAGGAATTTCTGTCACATCCCACCGCTCAAGAATCAAAAATCAAAGATGGGTTTAATTCGGCTTACTCAGCAAGACACCGGAACTGGACTTGTTTTAGTTTTGCTCCAGTGATGTTTGTTTATCCAACTTGATTTTCTTTTCTTTTCTTTACGCATTTATCTGTCCATCTACACACACACGCGCGCGCGCGCACACACACACACGCGCACACACACACACACACACACACACACACACACACACACACACACACACACACTCACGCACGCACGCACGCACGCACACACAGACACACACACGCACGAACGCACGAACGCACGAACGCACGTACTCACGCACACACACACACACACACACACACACACACACACACACACACACACACACACACACACACACACACGAACCACAGACAGAGTGTACGCACAGACAGACAGAGGTGACACACAGACAGACAGACAGACAGACAGACAGACTGATTTGACTGACTCACAGATAGACAAACAGAAAGACACATTGAGAGACAAAGGAACAGAGAAATAGACAAAGAAACAGACAGGTGAAAACAGACAGTGATAGAGCGAACAGACCTGGAAATATCAACCCGAACCTTTAGAGACTTTCGTCTGCGTGCATGTCTTACGTAAAGCTCATCAACCGGAGATAAGAAGAAGTAGCCAAACAAGCCAAATCACCTGAAATAACGATCGTCCCTGTGCTTCGCTTGCCTCTGCCATCGTCCAAAACTGCTTTGCACTGGAAACAGTCACTTATCAAGGAGTTTTTCTGAGAGAGAGAGAGAGAGAGAGAGAGAGAGAGAGAGAGAGAGAGAGAGAGAGAGAGAGAGGACAGACAGACAGACTG
>JADBJO010000765.1:172500-177500 GCA_016801955.1 Conus betulinus | reverse complement strand
ACAGACAGACAAACAAACGAACGAACAAAGGAAGAGAAAGGGCAACGCAGTTCACCTTTGTCTCGTGACATTAATGGCCGCTCTCACACAACAAAAACAGGCCTTGCTGCTTTTAAAGCAGACCCAACAGAGACTCAAATACGCCAGGCTTGCTCCGTGTGTTTCAAGAGGAAAAGGACAATATTCACTGGAAGCGGGTCGCATCTCTTTCTGTGATCAAATATACTATCAGGAAAAGGGGATGAAGCAGGGAAGGGGGGGGGGGGGGGGGGGGGGGGGGATGGAGAAAAGGGAGGTGATAGGGGAGGAAGGTGGGTACTGGTTGTTCAGAGACCCCCGCCACCCTCTCTCTCTCTCTCTCTCTCAGCCCTCTCTCTCTCTCTTCTTCCTCCTCTCTCTCTCTCTCTCTCTCTTTCATCTTCCCTTCAATTTGTTGTTAAATGAGGACAGATTTTACGCATGCATATTCATTGCATAGAGGCTAGGTTTTGTTCTACTTTTACTTACTTACTTACTTACTTAGCCCATTGCTCATGCCAGAGCAAAGGCCATCAACTGCCCGTCAACGAGTACGGTCCTGGGCAATCTGTTCTAATTCGCCCCAGCTGTAACCCATCTGCCTGGTGTCCGCTTCCAGTCCTGCCTCCAGGTGTTTCTTGGTCTTCCTCGCTTCCTTTTTGCCTTGGGGATTCCAGGTTAGGGATTTCTGGTGGTGTTGTCCGGGGGCTTTCGGAGCGTCTGTCCTATCCACCGCCATCTTCTTTTGCGGATGGCTTGCTCTACTGGCAGTTGGTTACCCAGTAAATATGCATATGTAAATCTCTCTTCACCACCAAGTTTTGAAGACAGATTTACACATGCATATGCACTGGATCGACACTAGGCTCTGTTCTAAAGGCAGACAGAATTACACATGCATATTCATTGGATAGACACTAGGTTTTGTTTCTAAATGGAGATAGATTTCCACATGCATATTATATTGGATAGACACTAGGTCATCTTCAAGGAGAGGCACCCAGAGAACTTTAAAAAAAATTCAAGGGGCTTCGCCCTGCAGACTCTCCCCGCTCCCCCCCCCCCCCCCCCCCCCTCCTTCCCCTCCATATCCGGTGCGTTGTCCCTGGACACCAGAAAACGTAAGCAGCTCCTGGATCCAGCCCCAGTTGGGACACACCCTCTTCAACCTTCACCTTCCTCCACCCCTTCCATAAATACTTCACCTGTTCCTGTGATAACAAAGCTACTTTGAATTGAAATCCTGTCTTTTTCAACCTTCAGATAGGAACCATATCATTTGTCTTTACTTCTACTCGCCTCTCCCCACTCTCTCACCTGAACTTGTGATTCTCATGGAATATGAGAATGTGGGAACTGTCCTTTTCTCTCTTTTCTTCTTTATTTATTCAAGAGGGACATCAAGTAGAGTGGGAAGACGGGGTTGGGTTTGGTTGGGTGGGGTAGGATGGGGTGGGGTGGGGAAGAGAGGGAGGGGGGGGGGGACGGAAGGGTAGAGAGATACCGAGAAAGGGGGAAGGAAAAAAGAAGGGTAAACGAAAGAGAAAGGGAGGAAGAAATGAGGAAGGAGAGAATGCGAAAGGTGAAAGAGGGTGATAGACGCAAAGACAGAGAAAGGGGTAGGCAAAGAGAGAGAACGGGAGATAGATAGATAGACAGACAGACAGACAGACAGAGAGAAAGTAGTGACAGAGCCGGAGTGAAACAAACTAGAGAGGGATGGGGAAGGAAAATTGTTATGGTGTGCACCTGTGTGTGTGTGTGTGTGTGTGTGTGTGTGTGTGTGTGTGTGTGTGTGTGTGTGTGTGTGTGTGAGAGAGAGAGAGAGAGAGAGAGAGAGAGAGAGAGAGAGAGAGAGAGAGAGCCAGCCCACAAGAAGGCCGGAAGGCATCCATGGATGAACTGGCTGATGATCCTTTCAGTCAATCCGTTCAAATGATTACAGATTAGACTGCTGAGACTCTCTCCCCTCCCCCCCCTTCTCTCTGTCTCTGTCTCTCTTGCGCTGTCTCTCTGTCTGTCTGTCTATCTGTCTGTGTGTCTGTCATCTGTCTGTGTGTCTGTGTGTCTGTCTCTCTGTCTGTCTGTCTGTCTCTGTCTGTCTGTCTGTCTGTCTCTCTCTCTCTCTCTCTCTCTCTCTCTCTCTCTCTCTCTCTTTCGGGCGCAACAATTGACATATTATGAGTAGTTTTATGCCTGTATCTACTCTTTGTCTGAAAAAATGAAAATGCTATCCTTATTTCTTCAGAACGGCAGAAAAACCTGGTAGGAGCAATGGTTAGGTGCTACAATTACAGACCTGATTTATGGGGGAATCATGGTAGAGATATTAGCAGTTCGACCGGCAGTCTCAGAGACAGGCGAGTTATCGATCGTAGTCAGACACGTTATCTGCCGTGATCAGCGGACGGCTGACATCATTTCCGGTCGTTGACCGCTTTTAGTTCATGACCTCCACAAAGCTGCACGTGCAAACATATCGGATGGCCAGACAGGTCACTCAGATCAGTCGCCCAGATAAGAAGGGACATGTCTCTCTGGTCCTCAGCAGAATGTATTGACACGGCAATCTCCTCTTCAGCTCACCGGGTGGATTCCTACTTTGCACTTACTCACTCTTCCGTATAAGTGACCTTGGATTCTTTCTGTGTCTAATACAGAGCATTGTAAAAGCCAACTCAATGCAGTCGGGCTGCATACGCGATGTCTGGTTGGGAAAGAAAAGAAAATAAAGCATCAGGTCAGTCACTGTGTAGATGTCAACATTCTTTGTCGTTCGTCTCCGTTTTCATTGGCAGATGGGAGGAGAAAAGAGGAGGGGGTTGGGGGGGTACATTGCTTACTTGATTCTGGACCCTCCCACTAGCACCCCCCCCCCCCTCCCTCTTAAAAGTGACAAAGAATGATCAATAAGTTTCAGCATCTGAAACAGGATAGATATTAAAGCCATGAAACAAATAAAAATTGTACAACTGTTTATTTTTTCTTAACTAAACAGCCAATCATCTTTTTATTATATTTTTCTAACAATGGTTCTTAACATTTCTTTTCAGTTCATGTTCCATCCCCACCCCCCACCCCCCCCCCCCCTTCATCCCAAAGATACCCTGGCCAAGGATTTGCCCTGATCTCTGGTCTCAATTAGATCCCTATTCTGCCCTCCCCTCTTCCACCCCCTCTTTACCGGATACCCCATTCCCTCCACTCTAAAATGATCCGCTGTCTTATACAAGATGAAGGAATGCACCTGTTGGTCTTCCTCTGAAAGAAGCTCCGAACTAGCTTCTAAAATAGCAGAAGCGTCGAGGTTGATAGTGGCAGACTCTGTTGCACAGCAAGCTGATAGGTCTGGCACCAGAGGCAGCCCGAGTCTGCCTGCACTTTCTGATTGCCCAGCTTGATCTTCATTTCCCTGTCTCCTCGTCTTGCCTGTCTCCCTCCTCGTCAGTATATCTATTGGGCATGATGTACCACCCGTCAACATCAAGGCTGCCAGAGACTGTTTTATATCTTCTTTTTCTCACCAGTGAATAATGTGGCCATGTCGCTCAGTATTATCGAATTCAAGTTGACTCTCACGGAGACCCATTCCCCAAATGCAGATGACTCATTACATCACTACCTGGCACGGATTGTCAAAGTTTCACTGTCACATATGAGAGGTGAATCGTATGTATGGCAGGCGTGTGTTGTTGTTGTGTGTTGTGGTGGTTGTTGTGTTGTTGTTGCTCTTGTTATTGTTTGTTGTTGTTGTTGTCGTCCTCGTCTTTGTAGTTGTTGTCGTCGTCACTCACTGCTGTCTTGTGTTGATGTCGTTGTTGTTGTGTTGTTGTTCTTGTGCTGCTGTTGTTGCTGTTGTTGTTGTGTTGTTGTTCTTGCTGTTGTTGTTGTTGTTGTTGTTGTTGTTGTTGCTTTACCTTCATCATGTTGTTGTGCCAGTCTCTGTTGAATTTCTTTTTGCGTTTGGTGTCAGTATCATGGTTTAAATTCGTGGAGATGATAGAGACCATCTATCAGAAGTGGTCAACAGTATTGACTCCTCCTTGTGGATTGCCGGTGCTGGGGCTGCGGCTGACCGGGCCAGGCTATAGCTGTGAACTTGGGAGGCGGGGGGGGGGGGGGTGGGATGCGGAATGTCGGCATGAGCGGCGTGCGGCGTGCGCGTGCAATACCACTGAGGGGGCACAGAAAATAAGACAGAAAAAAAAAAACAAAACAAACAAACAAAAAAGAAAAAAAAAAAAAAGAATAAAGAAATGGTCAACAATGTAGACCTGGAAAAAAAGTAGAGAGAGTGACGTGTTACGATCCACAACCGCTGTCGTCGGTGTCTGATGATCAAGTTCTCCAAGTCGTGTAAAAGTCCTGAACAGAGCGTTCATCAATCGCTGGAGACTGTCTTCTGTCTGACAGGTATAGGCAGCGTGATTAACAGGTCTGAGATGATAGTGCATCTGGTCTTGATGTCTTCCCCGTCTTACCGTCTGTTCTCTTGTGCGCCTTGACTCTGAGGATGAGTCAAAGGTGAAGGACCACAGAGGCCAGAAAATGGTAAAGAAATCCAGATCCAGCTTTGTAGGATACATCCTTTATGTTTCACAACAGCATATTTAAACGAAGGATTTTTTTTGACGCTCTTTTGGACTATCTGATTTACGCTATATACGTTGATCTGCAGACAAACTTACACTACCGCCCACAACCAACCTCCATCTTAACTCTGCAGCAGCACACACTTAACAGATTTTAGCTCCATTCACACAGTCCATCAAAATAACATACACACGCGTGCACGCCGCGAACGCAAACATTAACATAGAGAGAGAGGCATGTACGCACGCACGCACGCACTCACGCACGCACGCACGCACACACGCACAACCACACACACACACACACACACACACACACACACACACACACACACACACACACACACATACACACACACACGCACACACACACACACACACACACACACA